>JAYMSU010000977.1:0-11548 GCA_036897765.1 Erodium chrysanthum | reverse complement strand
TTGTTACTTGTTTAGTTATGTTTCCTATTTTACTTTCCTAGTTTGGTTATGTTTGATCCCTATATAAAGGGTCTCTCTATTGTATTTCATCAATCAAGTTCAAGTAAGTTAAAGCAAGTCAATACAAATCAATATAGTTTTCTATCAAAGATAACATGATATCAGAGCTTGGTTAGGTTCTTATAAGTTCATGGTTTTGCCCACTCATGAACTTATTGTTGTAATGGGTGGGCAGGGAATTGTACGTTTTGCTTTCAAGTTTCAGATTCAAGTGTAGTCACTTTCACATCATACAAATCAATATAGTTTCTATCAAAATTAACAATTATGCTTTGGTGGTTAAAAACACATCGGGTGTTTTTGCAACAAATAATAACACGAGGAGTTATTGATAAAAACGGATAGTACAAGGGTATTTTTTTCTTACAATTTTCTCTTTTGGTTATTGTATTTAAATATTTGTTTTTATTTTTGATTCAACTCGCTATGTGTCGACGTTCAAAATAGTTGTTAAAGTTCTGTTGTAATGGGAACCGACTTCATGTCAGAGAAAGAGAAATCTCCCCATCTAAAAGCGACAAAACACTCTAATTCTTCGACTAAATTCATCAATTGTCCTTGCTCTAATATTCTTTTATCAAGCCTTTTTATTTCTTTAAATTGTTACAGTATCTTGAAATTAATGGACACGTGTCGAAGATATGTAGGTAATACTTAACAATACACTATATGATTGACAACCAGAAGCTAGGCTACTACAAATACCATTTCAGATTAAACTTATGATATTATTGTATATAGAATGAACAAAATCACAAGCGGGGATAGCTCAGTTGGGAGAGCGTCAGACTGAAGATTTGAAGGTCAGGTGTTCGATCCACCTTCACCGCAATTTTTATTTTTATTTTTCAGCCAGTATGCCCATTTTACCGAAATATCCCTGGATCCTTATGAACGCCTTATTGGGCCTGGACATTCCAATTTTTAATTGGGCTTTGGTAAAACAAAATCAAAATGATGACTAATCAGTGCTTGGTCAAACAGTAATGACAGGGCTAACTATATATGTCTGTTATCGTTTATGTGTTATTTGATTCATTTCTAACATATAATCATACAATCTTATTTATAAATAATGTAGAGGCACGCGTCGTATTCTCTATGCACAAATATTGTTGCATCGGCGTCTGATGTAGACGAAAAAAATTAATACAAAAACCGTTTTATTAATTCTTTCTCCACGACTAGACATTTGGAGTCAGCAAGTAACTTATCCACTCAACAAGTGGCTGATTCTTGGGAGGGTTGATTGACAACAAATGTTGAAGTGATGATCAAGTGAAGACACTAGCCAAGTTTGTGGACAGCCACATCAATAACGTGACCTGTCGTTTAAGAACCCCGTCGCTTCATATCTGGTGCACGTCCAATCAATTACCACTCTGAAATTTGTATGGTAATGATGTGATATGGTAGTGCCAACTTATTATTCAAGTGCAATGTTGCAGTATGACATTGCATTATTAGGTGCAATATGTTCTCGATTTTCACTGTAGAATATTACACTTGGTCCAAGAGTTATGGGCTTCACACGGATGAAGATAGCATGAACAAAGATCGCGAGACAGTCTTGTTTAGATGTTTCAAGACTCAAGATATGTAACACTTGTCATTCCAATGATCTGATTCTTGTTGATCGAACCCTCATCATTCGGGAATGAGAATATTCACGAGGATAAACCTATGCTAATGTGAAGAATCATAATTTAACCATCTGGTGGTAGTCATTTAAAATACATCCGTGTAATGGAAAATGATAATGAGAATAACATTTTTCAATGAAAATGGAAAGTATGTACCGTGTCTGTAGACCGTTCATAAGGATAAAGATATGAATCAACTTCAATAGTTATATACATTATTAGATATCATATATTATTTTAAAAAATTAGTAAGAAATATCATATCCTCTCGGAAATTTACGAATCCTTCGTTTTATTTTCACCTAGTTATATAATAACGAATGACTCAAAGAAAACAACGGTTGTGAATCCAAGTGTCACGCAATTAGGTGGATTTTTCCTGTATAAATAGTGCTAACTTACACTGATTATAATCAACTAATGTGTGTAATGTATATTGATTTTATTCTCAGATTGCATCATTGAATTTTAACTATTGTTTTGAACAAATAGGTTAATTTGTATGCCTATATATATTGCGCTGCTCTATAACCTAAAATATGGTAATCACATTATAGACACATTTACCCTCTCTGCTTCATAAGGTAAGCATTTCTACTACATACTACTTCAATATTATTCCACGATCAGCCGATCATATTTTTGTTTTTAGGGATAATTATAATAATATATTGGTGTCGTGTTGATTTGTTACTTACAGAAACTCACCCGAAAGGTCAAGTTGTGCTAAACACTCCCTTATTGACCTTTAATCGCAAAAAACCTCGAAAACTGTTAAATTAGATGGACAATGTTCTTCCAAAAACCGAAACTACCCCTAACCACTAAATCCTAAACCCTAAATCCGAACCCTGAACCCCAAACCCTATGGTTGGGGGTTATAAAGCGTTAGCGTTAGGGACCCTATAACCTTTTCCATTCAATTTAGCATTTTTTGTCTCTCTTTTTTTTTTTTGCAAATGAAAGATCAGTTTTCGGGTTTTTTTTTGTAAGTAGGTCAACATGGGTGTGTTATTGGCACGCCTTGACTTTTCAGGTGTGTTTCTGCAAATAAAAGGTAAACAAGAGTGTGGTATTATAATTTTCCCTTATGTTTATTCACACAAGTGAATGTCGAGAACATCGTAATATAAAATTTATATGATTAGATTTCAGAAAAGTAACTATATTTGTTGAGATTATGGCAGAAAGTGATTAAGAAGAAAGATGAAGGTTTTTGCAATAGCTATGTTGATGATGACAATGACAGTGGTGATGACAAGCCCTTGCTCCGCCCGAGAAATAACTTCAAACAGCGTTCACGACTGCCATCCACCGTGCCGTCATGTGCCCAACTCTGGGTTTTGTAATTGTGGCAACTCTTACGAAACATCCTCCGATAATCATTCTCGTAAATAACAAAATGAGTTGAAGTAAGCTTAATTAATTCGAGTTTGGGTTTCATATGTGCAAATAGTAAGAGAGTTATGAACTTGTACGTACTAATAATAAAGTTCTAGAGTTGCATGCGTATTATCCAAGTTGTGTGCTAGTTTAATATTTTACTTGGCGAGTATGGGCCATGCATGTATTAATATATGACTAGTCATCAATGTAAGATAAATAAATCACGGTTTGAACTATTATTATATCGTTGTTTATGGCTTATTTTTCGCTATTGTTATTTTTTTAATATTGGTTTTGAGTTATTATTATTCTATAAACGTGCCCATCACGTGTAGGACTGACTTTTTACACGTGGGTCATAACAGGATTGGACATCTGCATATGAACCGTAGACTACATGGTGGAGGTGACAAACAGGCCGTGAGCCGAACCAGCTCTGATACCATGTGAAAGACTGATCCACCAAAAAGCTTGAAATTAACCAGTATATAAGTAGAATGAGGCCTCCACCCTTCAATTCGAAAGCCCGATCCACCCAAAAGCTCGAACTGAAGGGTGGATGTCTCATTCTACTTATATACTGGTTAATTTCCTCACATTCTTTCGATTTAGGACATACTTCAACGATTATAGGTTAGTTTATGACAAAAATATATATATATCACAAAGTTAATTCTTACTAATTTAAGGATAAAGTGAGTGTATTATTAAAGATTTCCCTTTATAAATGAATTAATATAAACTAAACCCAATCCGGGTTCGTGAAAATGAAAACTAAACAGGGTCTAGTTTTACTCTTGTGGCCACCTAATAATTAACCTCACAGTCACAAGCATTAACAAATCCACTTGCAAAATAGGTTTTATATTAATCAAAGATTTGATTTGGAAACAAAGAAACAACTAAAGTGTTAAAAAAACAAATGATTCACCACCCAATGTAATGTAATGATTAAAATACAAATGTCTGAGCTAATATCATGACACCTAAAAGTTGCTATTAGCTCCAGAAATTCACATCACTAGGCAAAAACAGCAGGAGCTTCCCTGTTGGGTAGGTTAGCTTCTTCATAATTTGGTGGATATGAATTCAACATCCACCACCAAATCAATTCGGTGGAACTTTCCTATTTATGGTGCAACTATGGTCAACCCTGAAATCATTACTTTCTATATGGATCAGTGAGATTATTCATTTTTCTAATCGTATCCTTATGTGATTTGATAGGAATATATAAATATCGAAAGAAAACAACAGATATATATATTAGGTCAATAAGAATTGTGATTATATATGAATGAAAATTTCATATAAGACAATGAACTCTTCGATTCGGAATCAAACCTAACAAACACATGTTTAAGTTGCGAAACGTGTCTTACTATCGATAATTACTGAATTGAAACGCGACATTGTTATTGACGATTGTTGAACAACCAAACTATTGGTATACCATTGGTCTATAGTCGAACATATTATCATTTTAACTTACAACTTTTTTTGTTGAGAATATAAATCTCATATTGGATAAAAATAAGAGAAATAGCTCTTATAAAGAAAGGCCACACCAATTAAAATGTTGACATTTTAGTTGTGGAATTCCCATCCGATATAAGTGACCTAGTTTTAAAATAAAATTATATAGTATCATAGCCAAGTTGATTTGAGTGTGCTTGTGGACCACCTCGTGCCTCAACCCCATTTGAATGTATGCATTTACCGACTGTCTGATCCCTTACAAGTTCGTTGTGTGATATTCAGACATATTCTAACATAGTTAATTTATCCATCATGGGCTAATTCTGGTGGATACCATTATATAACCCATTCATTTTCTTGAAATAACTAGTTCCAACATATATATTTTTAGAAATAGGTGACACTTATTAGAAATGAAAACCCTAAAAATATTAGCAAGAGTGTGATGGACAATAATGGAGATTCCACCCAAAATGGTCTGATTTGGTGGAGACCACAACCCACCAACAAAGATTTATAAGCCACCAATGACATAAGATCAATCATGCCTCCTTCCTATAAATATGCCTTGCACATTTCCCCTATTAACTAAATATCTCATCACCCTAATACGTATTTCCTCTGCTTAATCAGGTGAGCAAACATACTTATTTTTATAGTATTACATTAACCAAATAATTGTTGATTGCTCAATGAAATATTCTAACATACACATACTTGGTTTTGTGTCCAAGAAAGTATGAAGGTTTTTGCAGCTTTGATGGTAGTTGTGATGATGATGGTGAGCTCTTCTTGCCTGGCAAGAAACACCTTAACGGAGCGAGTCGTGGAGGACGAAACGGTTGGATTTTCCGGCGGCAGCAGCGTTAACAACCACCACTACATTCCGAGGAGTGAGTTCAATACCGGCGGCAGCGATGACAGCTCCAACGGCGGAGGTTGAAATCAAGCTGAATGTGTTTAGTGCTGCTAATATGCGTTAAGCTTTCCAGGTGAAGTAATTAAGCGTTGTGATTAAGTATGTATGTACTCGGGCTGCCTTACATATGGTAATGAGTAGTAATAAAATAACTATTTGTGTATTTGGAATTTTGGTATGTTCACTGACAAGATCCTAATCATGGTTAAAGACACAATTTGTGATGAAAAGGGGATAGATCGGCAAGTGTGAAATTTGGATAGTGTTGGGGGAAACCGACCGGAGGGGGCATCGAAACCGGAGATATTTCTGTCGGAGCCTACGAGGAAAAGCGAAATCACCCTTTCGCATTCAATGCGAACCGAGAGATTGTTACTTCACTTTGATTCCATGTATCAAACTGTCCCTCAATTAATTTTGTGACCATTATGTCAAGAGAATATGACATAAGTGATGAGTCACTGACACAATTTCCTAAGTTTTAGTGACAAACCATCCAAATATTGTTCCTTTGACGTCTATAAGAAACTGAGAACCACACTTGCAGTCACTGTTAAAACAAAACTAGAAAAAAAAAATACTTAGACAGAGTCAGAAAAAGAAGACCATTCTTAGGATGTACTCTAATAGGAGATCAAACCTTGCCCAACTATTAGGGTTTTGGGGATCAGAATGCTAAGATTTGAACCTGAAAACTCATATATCTTAATTTCTTTTCCTTTTTTGTCAACAAAAAAGACAGTCTGACATAAACTAAAAATTAACCTAATATTAACATTAAAGGTGTAAGAGGTCACTTGACCACCAAGTGAACCCATAAACAGAGGAAGATCATTCTTTAAGCAAGTTGTCATGCAACTAGTCACAAAGTGACAAGTTTGTCTTAACTTCTTTTTTTAAATGATCGACAATTCTTAATATAAACCCTAATATGACATCAAGCAATTCAGATAGAAGTCAATGAACTTAAAAACTCAAGACTCATCAACAACAATAACATGTATCCACCTGTTGCAGAAAGTTAATCTGGTCACCAAATTTTCTATGAAAATGTAACATGCTGCAACAAAGAAGCTTTTCTCTCCCACAACATTCTTATTTCCAACCATTTTAATCTAAGACCTTAAAATCAACCCACAAAATCATGGAACATGTGACCTCCAAACTGTCTCTGAAGCTGATCCTCCTGTTGCTTAAACTGCTGCTGCTGATGTTGCGCGCTCTCAACGCTGTGCCTGAGGCCTAGTGTGAGCGACACTGCTCCGAGCCCTCCCATCTCAATCCCGCCTCTCTGGTACGGCATAAAGCCCATGAATGACCTGTCCATGCCTTGTGGAACTTGGCACTCGACTCTCGATCGCTTCTCTTGACTCCACTGCTCAGAACTTAGTCCGTCTCCAATGTCTGATGAAGAACCAATCCCCGGAAACTCCAAGTGCTTACGCGCTAGTGTGTTTGTATCTAGCTTGTTCACTCTTTCTTCGCCATTTGAACAGCTGGTACCTTCACCAACGTGATTTTCTTCGTTCTTGCTGGTTTGGGTTTGTGCCAAGCCATTAGTTTCAAGCATGTGTATTTCTTCAACCATAGGTTTCCACACTCGCACTCGAGCATTTATGAACCAGTTCGATACCTGCATCAGTCATCAGAACATGCTATCATTCTACATAACATTAAACTTTTCACAGAATACGTGTGTACCGAGTTTTTCAACTATCTGAGAGAAATGGATCATCCCATCTAATGCCATTGCATGAGAGACGGACAGCTTGAAGAAACAATTAAGTAGTAAATACTAAGTTAGGTTATCCGAAGGTTAACCCCTAACCTAATCCCACACCTGTTTAAAAACTAACCCTTTGTAGGATTCAATCCCCTGACCTCACAGATGCGAGAGAGCTTCAAAATATGAAGGGTTCATCGTAGATAATTATTGTGTACTACACATCTTTTGCACCCAACCTTTAATAAGCGTTATTCAGAGCGATCTAAACTTTCAAAAAAAGAAGCAAATAAATACTCTTGGCCCTAATCTCAAAATGTTCATTCTTCATCTTTTTAACATCTACTTGACATTTTTCCACATCTAATCAAAATGTTCTTTTTTGGTGGTTATGAAGTCTTTGATATTAGTGTCAATGAGATTTTATGACGAAAAAGAGTTATTTGCAATTTTTTGGAAGTTTGGTAACTCTAAATAACATTTTAAGGTTGAGGATTATTATGTGGTAAAGACATAGAGTACGCAATAGCTATTTGCCATTAACCTAAATATCAATTATGCTTTCACCAAGAAATCCATGTTCAAAACCTTAACAATGCAAAACTTAGAACCTCCTTTTAGACGTGTTTTCATTTTAGATAATAAGCATGCAACACTGAAGCGCAGAATTGGGCTATGTGATAGTCCAATATGTACTTCAAACCAATACCATAGACATCAGCAAGGAGCTGAAACCCTACCTGGTTTCGAGATAAACCTGTCCGAGAGGCTAACATGTGCTTATCCGTATCTGTGGGGTATCTGTCAAAAACATGAACCACCATAAACATTCACTTAAAATTACTAGAGAGAGAAAAAGGACAAGGGGAGAGGGACTCACGGATGAAGAAAATGCTCAAACAGCCATGTTCTAAGAATAGCTACTGAGCGTTCTGGTAGGCCTCGTTGGGGACGCCAGATATGTTGCTGGGGTTCTAAGAACCCCACATTATCCCCACCAGATTTGTGCTTCTGCTCCTTGTATTTTTGCCTTGGTGCATTTTTATCACCTTTACTACTGCTTGCACCCGTTGGGAAAATAAAATCCTCGCCCAGCGCTTTTCTTATGTACATTAGCTGGTCCGATATGGCATTCCTTAAGCACCGAAAGTGTCTCGACACAGTCTTGAGAGACAAGGATACATAGGGAGTAGCAGCACTAAGTCCTGCAACTGATTCAAAGGACGAAACCACCATTTGCATTTGCTGGTGATACTGCTTGTACCTTCTGCAAACCTTTCGACAGCATGATGCAGAAACAAATGGCCGTTTAGATATTTGAAAAAAGAACACATGTAATGAGAATAAAATACAAGGAACATAACCCATCCAACAAGTCAATGTAGTTCACTTTATCATGGTCATCTCAATTAACAGCCTAACATAGTGAAAACATGTATTTTTTCACATCATCATCACGTACTACAGTGCCTTTCATCATTGAGTATGCTAAATTAGGAATGGTTACTTGGGATTGCAAGTTGAAAATTGGGAAAAGTTGTGTCGGCGACTCTGCTATTCTTTCCCCCGTAAAAATTAAAGACCCTTTTTCACCAATGGAAAGAAGCAAACATATTGGGTCCTATACTTTGGTTTGATAAAGGAGGAAAAGAAGTGGGGTGTACTGTTAAGACAGTGGATATAGAAACCCTTGACACTGGTGTGTGCTTTAATATATTGACAAATATATATAAAGTTTGGTACCATGCATAAGCAAGTATAAGATGTCAGCAATATATTTATCAGCACTAGACTCAAAACTCATTCCTCAGCCTACTACCAAATTTGTATTGTAGTAATACCAGAGCTAGAACAAGGCCATTTGCAATACCCTGTTATTTAAAATACAATGCTACTATATATATGTCAATGCAGATTTGTGTGTGAGAGGAAGCACAATATCATATAATAATAAAAAATAAATAACCATAAAGAAACCTCAATAATTGGCATTATTTCAATTCAATTTAAAATTACAAATACAACCCACAAACTAAAAGAGCTTTTTACTAGCATAACAATACACATGTTAATCTAGCCTTGGCACACCCTAAAGTTTGGAAATGGGGGCACGGTGTAATATCAAAATAAAGAACATCGAGGTAATTAGGTTTCCTAGCATAAGCAATATAGAAATTTCAGATTGCATAGTTCACTGAGATAATGTTAGATGCCTTGTCATGGTAAATTATCCATGATGATGATGTTCTACTAGTTAATGAATATTATCACAATATCCATAATAATGATGTTATAAAAATTAATTAATATTATCACAAGATCCATAATAATGATGTTCTACAGATTAGTTAATATTATCACAAAAGCCCCCAATATAAACATAAGAAATAGTTCTCACTACCCACATTCCATAGAACACTGCCAATAATTATAATCTGCACACGAATTAGAAATTCTCAATTGTCTTCTCAAGCAAGTAAATTGCTTGTTTGTGTTGCAGATTGGTGGAAGCCAAGAAGTAGATATGCCTATGATCAGTTGAGGAACTCATTTTCAAACAACATTTTTTTGACTATCTATGTAAAAGAAATCATATCTAAAGCATTAAAATCCTGCAAACATTCATAAATTCAAAATCCCACCATAGAAGAGTACAGATAAATGATCATACAATTAAGCATAGGAGCAATGGATATAGGATAAACCGACCTCTTCATGCATGTATACGAGCTTGGCCTTTTTCTGTTGGTACTCGGGCCGGCAAGACTTATGGGGCTGATCCTTGACAATGCAATCACCAGTACTAATATCGTTCGAACTATATACTGTGGAGGATGAAGCAGCTGAGCCACCACAACCCTTACTTCTGACCAGTGCCTGATGATCAAAAGCACCGACCGACATGCTTACTTTTCCCAAGATCCTCGCGGGAGCCTCGGATGTTTTGACAACATCTGATCCCGAAATGCTACAAAACTCATCTAATAATTGTTGTGTTGGCTTCAAGAACAGGGATCTCCTCAAAATGGTGGCATACCCAGTGAAAGGCCCAAGAGGGCCAGTACTTGGATGACTGAATGTAGTGATGTCCTTGACAGATGACCATCTACTAGAGATCATCGATTTAGGCATGATCGAACATGTAGAATCCAAGTTGTTAAAGTCTTGCTGATCCTTGAGAAGGGGTGTATCTGTTGAGGGTAAATCCCCAGACAGAAACCCTTGTCCAGAGTGAAACACCTGAAGCTGGGGCTGAGGCTGAGGCTGAGCTGGTGGATTCGACCAAAGCGATAGAGAAAGGCCTTGCGTTCTCCGGCCAGTCAGAACATTACTAAACTCTCCAGTATTGGTTCTTCTGGCAAGGAAGCCCAATTCAGCGGCATGCTGATGAGACCAAGCACTAGCAATATTATCATTGAACAATTGATTGGTAGAAGCTATAGTAACAACATCTTGGAGGCTGCTATGGAAGACAGGAGGAGTACAATCCATTCCTTGAGAGTGCTTTGGATCGGCTGAAACGTGGGATTGCATCTGGTGAACATATCCATTGTAACTAGAATTATCGAGCCTGTGATGTTCAGAGACTGTGTTCATGATCTGATTACTAGCAACTAACCAACCAGTTGCACAATTAGGCATCCAATCACAGCTTGGCACAACACTGACTCCAGCTGAAGCTGTGAAATCGAGCATTCCATTCCCCGTGGAGAACACCGCAGGCTCGCACAAGGAATCGGAACATCCAACATTAACATCAGCAGCAAGCTGATTACTATTAGAGTTCATCTCCGGAAAAATAGGAAAGCTCTCCGAGCTGTGAATCCTCAATCTATCACGCCTACTTTGCTGAGCTACATGATCACTCTTCTCCTCCATCGCCAGTCACTCTTCTAGTTCTACCTCCATAATACACTAGCTAGTGCTACTCTACAACTCATACTACAGCTACAAAACTCATTCTTCTATATCCTGCACTGCACACAACAACATAAATTTAATTTCAGTAACAAGATTAAGCAAAAACTTTGAACAAGTTAAGACAAGAGTCAACCCTAGCTAACACGCGGGAACAGTACACAGAAACCCTAATCTAAATGGCTTCGGTAATCACAGATCAACTTGATTAAAAAATGAATCACAAACAAGTAAAGCTGTTCGTCAAGGATGCATATGTATATATATAGCAGAGGGATGTCATAAATCGTACGGGAAATGTTTGAAAAAACTCACGAGAACAAAGAGACGTAGAAGAAATGGGTTTCACCAGAATTATGTATCAAGTTTAAATTGTAGAGCAAACAAATCAAGAAGGAGAGAGTGAGAGAGGAACTCATC
>JAYMSU010000976.1:0-11548 GCA_036897765.1 Erodium chrysanthum | reverse complement strand
TCAGAGGTGGTATTGGATAGAACGTAACACAGCCAACATCAGATGAATTTTCTCAGCATCCGATCCCTCGACTCCGCACTGTTTCATTTCCGTCCTCCGGTCTCCGATTTACCCCATCAGATGCCAATCATTACTGCCACTGCTCATGCTCATAAGTGGATGTATAGAATGCCCATGAGCAATAGTCATCTATGACTATAATTACCTCTAAAAAAATTAACATTAACAAAACAAATATTTCTATTGGTTCCAAAACAATTTTTAACAAAAATTAAGGGAAGTAACAACACAACCCTTGTGAGGTCTGTTTGCTCTGCATTACAGAAAAACAAGACACGCCAAATCTTGAACTGCTACAACATCACCTGCTAAAATAAAACAGCAAACCCACCAGTGACATCTTTAAGATACCTTACTAAATAAGGTTAAATGTCGTAGGTGTACACTACACTCACTGAAACACTCAGAAGCCAGATGAGCCAACCAAGGAAGAGTAGGACGCATTTTCATCACCGGCTCCTGGTCTCCTCTCACCATCCTTCTTTGCTATTCCACTACTTCTCTTGAGTGATCCCGTTTCCAAACCAGCCATATCAAACAATTCCAGTCTCAGGCATTTCGCCTCCTCCACATCTCCATCCCAGCAAGTTTCTGAAATTATTTCAAGTGCTTTTTCTAACTTGTCCTCTGGAATCAGATTCCCGTTTTGCAACAGAACAAGGTATACTTGTTCTGCACA
The DNA here is from genome assembly GCA_036897765.1 of Erodium chrysanthum. Classification (NCBI taxonomy): domain Eukaryota; kingdom Viridiplantae; phylum Streptophyta; class Magnoliopsida; order Geraniales; family Geraniaceae; genus Erodium; species Erodium chrysanthum. Next base: position 10,809 of record JAYMSU010000976.1, on the reverse strand, counting down.
AGCTTTACGTATCTGTCACAAAGAAAAGACAAAACCAAACCACACCCATCAGTGGAGTCAATGCTATTGGTTAAAATCTGAAGCATGAGGGCAATATATCATCATGAGAGAATGAATGTGTTATCTGCCAATGTATGTACCTTGGGGTACCGATGGGCAATGAAAGTGAGAAGTTGAGAGAATGCTCGACTATTAATGGGTTCTGAAACTGAAGCTATGTATCCCAGTATTGCAAGGCCTGCATATAACTTTGAGAAGTCCCTTGTTCCTTTTAGTTCAACCGTCAGGGCATCCAATATGCCAGAACAAAAGGTTGTTGTATGAGCCTGGAAGTAGAAAGCCAGATAATATAAGATTTGTACCCACCAAGGTTTTATAGCTCAGATAAACAGACAAGCTATAAGATGATGATTCATATTTATGTAATAACCGATATGCCCAATAGAAGAATAACCAGCATCTGATTGACAGATAGCTGTGTATTGGAACATGATTAGGCAATTCAAACATATAATAAATGTTAAGGGTTTAAAATGATAAAGTGGCTTTTTAATTGAGTTGGTGTTCAACATGGTATCAGAGCGAAATTAGAAAGTCCTAGTAAAGAGAATCCTCTTTTTGGAGCATTGGGACACCATTTAAGCAAATCGAAATTTTGAACTGTCAGCGGCATTTTATAGTTCCTTCAAATCAACTAAACAAGGTACTTAATTTGATCCCAAATCAAACTCCATGTACTGTATTAGGTATAATTACAGTTCATGTACTTTAAATGATAAAAATCAAGAACTTTATGTTTTTTGTCAACCATTTGTATGTATAACGTTATGTTAATAGCACCAAAAAATTAAACAAGGAAATAAGAATATTTAATAAGTCTGCTAACCTCCATGTTCAAGAATATCTTTTTGCTGAAAAGGATCTCGATGGTCTGGAAAAGAAAAGAAACAAAATATTACCAACGCGATGAATTATGTCTACTAAACAAAACCCTGTTTCTAGTATGGGCAGCCTTGTTCATCTACTAAACCACAATACAACCCCTTAATCAGCATAATGATACTTGCTCGTACATAGAGCTTGTTTAAAAAGGGGTTCCTTGCAAAAGAATGTGTGGGGCTTCATACAAAACCTCCAGGTTACAAGTTGATATAGCATATTATGGTTAATCATAGAGCTTGTGCCAAGATGAACGACTAAAATAGTAGAAATCTCAGTAAAGATGAGCTTCATGGTTAAATTACCTTCAAAGTGGGTATAATGACTCTGTCACATCTCTTGTATTGTTGAAGAACCCAGAGTATGTCTAACGAGAGCCTATATTCTCTACAACTTTTTTTGCTGTGGTCTTCAGTCTCAGGGACTTGAAGATACTCTAACAAAGCCGAGAGTGAAGCTTTCCTTAGATAATCTTGCAATCCACCAATTGATATAACTAATCCAGACATCACAAACTGACTATAACAATCGAACTGGAGTAGTTGCACAAAACGTGGAAATGAAAAGGTAGGTACCTACAAAGCAAGCATATATGATATTCTGAAGTAGCTCATCTTATATTAATAAACAAAAATGGAGAACCAATAATAATATATCCTTACCCCCCATTTCAAGTCCGCTTCATCAGGAACAATTTCTTCCAGTTTTTCTCTCTGAGGTATATATGGGATAAATATGGTCTCATTGTGCAAAATTCTTTGGATAACCTTAGCAGCTGTTTCTCTTAATTTATCCATTTTCTCTACTGCTTGCTTCACAAGGTTTCCAACCAAACTAGTAGCCAGACTTGAATCAAAGAATGAATATATCTGATCATTTTCAACTTGACCGCTTGTAGACAGCTCTGAGACAGAGGTAACTCCATTTGATCCTTGTTTGGCACCACTTAATTTACAGAGAATATATGTACATCTCTCAAGACCATCCATCGAAGCCTCACGAACCCAAGAACCTACATCACCTCTGTTATCTACAGAGTAGTCATCGAGAGCCTTAAACAAAGTCATCATAACATCGTTCTTGATCACATGTAACAAGGACAGGTCATCCTCCTCAGAATGCTTTCTTGTCTGAGCTAATGTCTCACATACGGATACAAGTCCTTTTACAGCGTTTACCCGTGCTTCAGCATCCCTGACTTCAGGGTTATCCTGAATACCAAAATATCTAGTTACTTGACTGTCACCTTTGTAGTTGTTCAAAGTGGGAAACTGTTATAACTAAACAAAATGCATCTACAAAAAGGTACCTCTATCAAACAGCAACTACAAAGCTTCAGTATGATAGAGCTCCACTTTTTAGCCAAAATATCATTAGGCAAAACACCTATTGCAAGTGCAGATCCTCTTCTTACAGCCACATTAGGATCATTCAGCTGTCCCAGAAATTTTGAAGCTATATCACCATTGTTCCCACTAGGGTCACCAATGAGGTATGCCCGAACAAAGTGTTTCAGTGCCTTAACAGCAGCATCCTGTCCATGATAACAAGAATAAATAAATAAATCAGAGTTGATACAAGAATTTAGATATAACAAAGTAAAGATATGCACCTGTATCTGAGAATTAGGATGTCTTAAATTCTCGCTAAGAGTATCAAGTAAACTCCGCTTTATCTTTTCTGGCAAGGAAACACCAGATAAGGAGATACATTCAATGTACCGGGAAACTGCTGATCGCATTATCTCACCACCCTTCCCACGGTACAGGCGAGCTTTTTCAATACCAGGAACTATACCAGCTACTTGTTTCTGTTTTTCTGTATAGGATGATTTGGACAAAAGGTTTACTAAGTACATGCTGTGAAAGATGGAAAGAGAGAACAATTTCTAGCATTTAGTCAAAAGCTAAGATACAGTACGCAAGATAACTTTCTTTTCGAAGTTGAGAAGAACTGAAACTACATGAACATTGATTGGCACAATTGTGTTTCTAATGTGACAACTGGAGGTAAAACTACAACTCATCACTTTTGGGTAGGACATATCCTTTGTGTCAATGATAAGTTTTAAGAAACAATGGCAAGAGTACCAACCATTAGAAAGAGTATACTTGGACTGATGTAGAGAAAGAACAACTTCCCCAATTGCCAAGGTTGCACCATGGCGCATGCATAAATCCGACGAGAGAGTACACGGAATCAACTTATCCACAGCATAGTTTGCAAAATACTCAGGATCATATCTGACAAGAGCAGAAAGGGCCTCAGTAGCAAGTTCTCTCAAGCCTCGATCCTGTAAGACATCAATCAAGAGCAAGTTACATATAGTGCAAACATTGGGCTATCTAAGGTGCAATAATATAGTATACTAAGAAACAGGAAAAAATCATGCAAGCAAATCTTATCTTTGTTGTGTGTGCTGCACATAGATGAAAGGAACAAGTTGGTACAATAATCTTCTCAAAGTGGTAAAATAAATATGGCAGGGAGGGAACAGCTGGGAACAAAATATTTAATAACAAAAAAGGAAAGAAAGTGCAATCAATAAAAATGAAACAGACATCCAGTTATTTAGGGTCTGAAACTCCACGGCAATTATACCCTCGAGTATCATATCACTAAGCTACTGTGATTCACTAAAACTGTGAAGATGGTCATTCTTTCTGCTTATTAGTTATTACCAACTTAAACCCCAGCTAAGAAATGAATATTTGATCACATGCTTCATGAACTTTGTTTTACACTCTGGACCTTCCATTAAAAATAATAAATTTATATTATTTGGCTTCAGTTTCACAGCAATAAATATGAAATATATTATTATTGCTTTAAAGAAGAATATGATTGGCAAAAATATTACACACATGCCTGGGATTCTGTAATATGCAAGCACATGGTACCTTACTTCTGGCCTCACTTAATTGCTCACAGAAATTGTTTCCCATTTGAATGCCCATACCCACTAAAAAGGAAGAAAATGAATAGCACACCTTGAACTAACAAGATGATACCAGTTATATGTATACTGGAGGATAAATTTACTTAACATAGCAACTGTAAATTAAAAATATAGAACCAGTTAAGAAATGGTTTCTCTCCTAGGGAAGGACTAGTACTTTTCAGGCATCATACTTCTATAATTCAGGAGGTGAGTGTGAAACCTATTGAATGGGGTAAGAGTAGTTATGGGAAATAGGATAGCTACCCTCATTGTTGTGTAGCTCATTTTCCCAATGGGGGTTTTAAATAAAAATATATATATCTCCTTCAGTTGCTTAATTTCACATCAGCTTAGTAGATAGGTCATAGGTGTAGTTCTTAACACTCATTCTACAGAAATGAACTCAAATAGAAAGGGTAGAAAACCATCCAGTCAATACATGAATGTCAATTTACAAAAGATATTAAGATTAGGGAGGGAAAAAAAACAAAAGGATGAAATTGAGCATACCCAATGGCAGATCTTGCTATACAGGAGCTCATCCACAAAAGGATAAAGATACCCCTCGTACTGAGCAATACTGACTGCAACTCGTAGATAAGAACTTATTCTTGAGGAAAGTGAAAAATAGTCTGCAGTATTTACTATGTCGATGCCATGAGGGTAATTTCCTTGTCTTCCAACATTCTCCTGAAAAGCAGCTGCAGCTGCTCTCCTACAATTAACCTGAGCAGCAGAAACCATCGACTTAGCTAACTGAAATGATGTCCATGGACATGATCTATGGAACATGACATGACAGACACAGTGCATACAATCTTCTTAAACACTAAGATACAATGTATAAAAAAATAACAAATATATCATAACAATGCATACAATTCATATAAAATTCATCTAAGAGATGTATGATATAAAGATATATCAGTGCCGTTACAAATTTAAAATCAAAACTGATAAATGTAGAGAGGCAGCACATCAAATGACGGACCAAAATCTTTTTTTGTGTGTGTGGAAAGAATTGCAATCAATTTGCTTCAAGTAGAAAAGACATATTTACTTATTATATTTGCGCTTTTAAGCCAAAAAAAGGTAAAGAAAGAAATGAGCATTTTGATGGCAAGAACCAAAATCAGTATGCTATAAAGAGAGACAATTTATTCTCTTGTTAAATTTGTAATTCCATAGGTAGGAGCATTCAATACCCTTTAGATTATTGTTACATGTCTCAACATGACATAGCATGTCAGGGCAATTCTTTTAAACAAAAAAAATGTGTACTTTATGGAGAACAGATAATGTAAGAAGTGAAACTTTAGTACCTCACGATCATAACAGGCCACTGTTAAAAGGTGAGGTGCAAGCTGTTCCAATACATTCCTCATATCTGCATGACTATATGCACGTCCAAATGCCCAACACACATATGCAGCAGCATCTCGGACGTGAGATCCAACACTATGTGGACCTCTTCGAATATCAAAATGTAACGCCTGTTCAGAACATATTTATTTCATTAGTAACAACATGGCTGATTGACGGACAAATAAACAAGGGATTATAGTTCAACTATATAGGATAATTATCAGTAATGGATGACTGGTCAGACAAAAATCTAATACCATAAACCCTGGATAACATTGCCAAGAAAGCTGCAACTTGATTTTCATGATACCAATGAAAATATCGAGCACTATTCTTTCTCATGAGAGCAACAGAACACACAAAACAATCTACTGTCGGTCAACTTATCAATGTCTTTACACATTTTCCTTCTTTGGACCAATTATTAAATACTATATAGGGAGTATGGGTGGAGCTTATTAAGACTAACTACAGGTTTCACAACTCAATAAAACAAAATCAACAGAGAAAACCACCACTGATTTATCAGAATGGTATCACCTAGAGAATAGGGGAAGATCAGAAGCAACATATTAGTAGTTAGGCCTTCTTTTTTTCTTTCTGGATCCAACAGATTTGGTGGGGTTGGATTTAATATAAATTTGAAATGGTTTAGCTTTCAACAAAACTGAATGCTTTACAACTATTATGCCTCGTGAAAATCACACAACCTTCACAACAACAGGTACAACTTTAGGGAGACTGGTTGGTAAGAGCAATCCTCTACGTGCCAATTCAGCTAAAGCCAAGCAACCTCCATGCCATGAACCATCTCCCTGGAAAATAATGACATGTCAGCACAACTCTGCAGTTCAAAACTGATTTGATTCAGGTGCAAATGTGGACTCAAGGTGTTTTAGTACACAGATGCCTTGTGAACATAACAGATACAAAAGAGTGGCAACAACACCATGATACCTCGCCTGGTGAAAATAGCTCCAGTACAGAGGATAAGATTTCTTCAGCAAGGGAAGAAGTTAGACGTGAAGTTATACGACCTACACCCTTTGCAGCAGACCAACGCACAACAGTATCCTGCATTATCAACCATATCAAAGAAAACACAGAAATAAGGCATAATAAGAATGGGATGAAGTGAACTTTATCAACTCAAAGTGGCTACTCAACAAGAAATATAAACATTGATACCGAAGTGTCATTCCTATTCTTGAGGGGAATTAAATTAATCCACAAATTTCTAGGCTTATAGTATATATATATCATGGCTATCTATGAAGGTGTTGTATCACAGTGGGAGTGAATAAATGATTGGAACTTCATGCACAACCCTACCTACTAAGGAATGTACCTCGTACATACTAACACAAATACCACCAAGGGTTCGACCAGTGATATAAAATAAAACCAACTGTTGAGCAATAAATAAGCAAATTGTTACATACAGTTTAAGTACTCAAACTTTTTCAAGCTCTATTCACACAAACACATATTAACCGGAAATCTACAGGATAAAGGCATGCACACGGGCATCTTTCCTTTTAGGAACTGGGCTAAATTCAACAATGTATGCTCCTAACTGGATGTACTTTCATATAATGTTCCAATAATGACAATCATTAATATTCATGTTTTCAGCTTTGCTGCACAGCTCGGCACTTGTTCATGTATTTTATAGTTTTCATGCATAATGTTAACACTTAGTATGCACCATATCATGCCATACTTTAATAATTGAGTTTTGTTAAGAATCAAGGTATGAACCCAAATTAAAAAAATAAAAATATAAACCAGTATGAACAAAATGTATCCACTCATATCCCCCACATGCTGGGTTCCATCCCCTCCAAAGCTGAGCAAAAGTTGGCAAAGTTATTAGGGAGGTCACCATATTCAATTCCAAAAAAATAGAATCACTCTTGAATCTAGTAAAAAAGACACCTGGTTGCCTAAAAAGCTCTGGTTGTTTAATTTTGACAAGAAAACGCAGTTAGAAGTTGAAACTTGAAATATGTAGAGGGTATATGATCATGCTAGTCAACTGGTTTTAGACAAACCAGAACACAGTTACAAACAACTCAGGAGTTGCTTAGCTTACACTTGAGAAACTAAACATCTCCTTTAACATACCGTATCTTTCAATCCAGAAAGTAGCATCTCAATAATCTCTTCCAAGTTTTCTGGAACATCCATATCATCATCTTCCTTGCATCTTAAACTTTCTTCAGAGTTGAAAGAGACAGTATTTACACCATGATTGGATTGGTTTTTACTGGACGCATTTGAAGATATATTATCTCCAAGTAGTAAGTTTGTCCTGCCCTGCATTATATATAGAAGGAAGAGGATGTCATCCAAATAGTGTTCAATATGAATCATTTGATGGGTTAAGATATATTGTTTAAAAAGAACCTTGGAGAAAAATAACACTAAATTCATAAGTGTTAATACATTTGTCTAATTACACCACATTTGACAAAATAGAGATAATAAAAGAGGAAGTTGGGTAGCTCACTGTTAATAGAATTAACTGCCCTAATATTATGTAGCCAATTTCACTTCTTTTAATTTTATAACTCCACAGTTTTGTTCTCCATTTTCCTTTAATATGTTTCTTACTTGTATTTATCACTTCTAAGTCTATGAACATTTTCAGAGCATGTAAGAGCAAGGGCCAGCAAACTTTGGTCCATGGCCACAAAGCAAACACAAAATCAGTAACATATGAATGGCAATTAAAATAGTAGACATAAATGTTAACAAGTGCAAAGGCATCAAAACATGGAAAATAAGGGTTCTGGTATTAGAAGTTTAAGCATTACTGACCACATATCGCCAGGTTGGTGTACGATGAGGGAGGCACACAAGAGCAATTCTCTGAGTCAACTTCACTAGATACTTCCGAAGTAAGGGACTCCGAGCTGCAGTGCTAGACTTGATCAATATGGACGTATCATTCCAGACAATTGCAACGACGTCAAGTAACAGTCTCCGGCTACCAACCTGACTAAAAAAACTAAATAAGAGATCCAAATGCTATAGCAAAACATGGATAATTTACAAGAATATAAAGCATCCAAAGAATTCCTGAACTTAAAAATTATAACTTCTCTTGCTTTTTTCGATGGGGTTAGGGAGCTGTCAGAAGGGATATGTGTATTACTAGTCAATAGGATATCCCATCTAAAATGGAAAAGCAAAATTCACAGGATGTATAAAAATGGTAAGTCTCCAAGTAATGGTCAATAAAATGCCATTTATAAAAGTTGAAGTGGGGCGGAAAAGAAATTAAACTGACCTTGAAAATGGCAGCAAGTGCTTCCACAGCACCAAGTAACCTGAACTGGCCCATGACGTCATCTGTGGCAGAAGATAGGACATCATGACTCCATTCAATAAAGCTGAAGAAACAAGAATAGATATGTAAGGTAAATCAGCAATGAAGACTTACAGAGTAAGTTTAACTTATGTGTGTGCATACATACATCAATACAAATGAATAGGTGTACAACGTGATATTATATCCATCCTATCTATATTTCATTTTGGAGATAGAGTTCATTATTAAGACAAGCAGAATCACAAGGGATGTATTCAGTGGTTCAACAGTAATAGACCATATGCATGATAATAGATACCTGATATAGGCCTGAGCCATATCTGGGCGCGTTACAAGCTTCGACAGCAATAAGGCAGCTATAGTGCGCATGGGTCCTGCACTCGAAAGGTAATCCTTAGAGAACCCTAATATCCTCAATACCAAAGGGGGCAGCTCAATTTCACCAAGATTTTCATTGTTGGCAATACTAGTATCAACAGAAGAGATATCAAATGGCACCAACACAAGTATAGAAAGCCACAAAAGTATCACACATTTAGCCTCCATCTCTCCCGTGCTTTCCTGCCGCAGTGAAGTCACTGAGTTCCCTCCAGTGCACTTCTCCAAGAGGGACACTGCAAGTTCCAAGTCGGAAACTTGATGCGGGAAGAACTTGATTACAGCCTTGTAACCACAAACCGTAACCAGTGAATAAATGATGATGCATATGGGCTTTATCACTTCAATGATTTCTTCTGAGGCTACGCCTAATTCCATCGTCTTAGTACAGACTATGAACATCAGAGGAGACACTATGCTCTCCAGATATGGCTCTAGCAATTGACCCTGTTCCTGATACTTGTCCAACTGCATAACAAGCAAATAAATTGTCCATTATAACCAAATCATCTTATTAGTTCAGAGTTCAACAGAAATCCAGTGCATTTTCAAAATTGGTAAATCACACAGCTCACATAATTACAATTCAACTTCAAACTCAAAAGGCTTAATCGATAAGCTCCAAAACCTAAGCAACTTCTCAGTCCGGGGTTCAATCGGGTAAATCCAATCAACAAAAAGTTGAACAAATCACACAGACACGATAGAGAGAGAGAGTGAGGTGGTTACAATGGATCTGATCTTGTGGACGGAAGAGAAATCGGAGACGCGGGCATCGGAGACGATGGCGTCGAGCAAGGACTTGACGAGCTTCCATTCCTGAAGGAAGTACTTGTGGAGGACCCTCTCCTTGGAATCATGCTCGTCGTCGTCTTCTTCATTGACCATTGGCACTTCCTTCATTGAAAGATCTCCTTCTTCCATCTTCTTCGGTTTACTTTCACTCTACTGTGTAACCAAGTGCTTTTGCCTTGCCGCTCTGGTTTAGGCTCCGTTTGGTTCTGAATGTTGAAATAAAAAAATATGTATTTGAAAATGAAAAAAAACACAAAAAATTCCGTTGCCGGGACTTGAACCCGGGTCTCTCGGGTGAGAGCCGAGTATCCTGACCAACTAGACTACAACGGATGGTGTCCACATTATGCAACTCAAAGTATAAATATAAGTACACAACTAACTCATTTTAAAGATGATGCAATCTTCAAGAACCAGTTATGTTATATACCCATCAACAAATTTATCATAATATTTCTTACATGTTATTAAAATTCCATATCCATTACTGTTGTAACCAGACACAACATAACATTATTACAACTCCAAATCAAGACAGAAACATAATCATGAAACAGCATTCTATATGAATTCAATGATCCAATATGAGGTGAGCTAATTAGTTTGAGGCAGCTTTCATGGCTGTAAAGCGGGTTTTGTAGTGAGCAAGTTGCTTGTCCTTGGGAGGTAGGCATTCTCTGACAGCAGGAACGTCAAGAAACTTCCTTATCCATCGGTACAAGGTTGGAAATCTGTCTTCAGTCATTGTCTGAACACCCATAGCCTCCTCCAAGGTCACTACAGAAACAGCAACCAAGAACCCAACAATGTCCACATACCCAACCGTGTCACCTCCAAAGAAGTCCTTCCCCTCCACCTCTTTCTCAAGCATCCTCAGCTTCTCACAGTAACCTTCCATGGCGGCCTCTCGTTCCTCGTCTGCACACAAGCAAGCTCTCTTCGCCGCCGGAAATAGCTGCAAGAAAGAAAGGTCAGAGGCAATATCAGAATCCAAATAATACCAACTCAATAAGTTGGCCCAGTTCCCATATAATAGAGGACCATAATTCGAATC
>JAYMSU010000975.1:0-11550 GCA_036897765.1 Erodium chrysanthum | reverse complement strand
AACCATTGGCCCCCACAATGTGTTTCCCACGCCACTGGCGAGAGGCTCGAGCATGAAAATATGAAGTGTTCCTATCGTTCGCCTTCAAACATTCTACACAGGACCTCTGTTTCGAGTGTTCCTCCTCCAGCGAAAGGAGCCTTGTCTTTTCTTGCTCGAGAGCTTTGATTATATCCTAGTGCTCACGCTCCCGGACTCCCTCATAAGCCTCCTCGATCTAGTCCGAGACACAGACAATTTATCTTGCCAAATGCATGTATTTCCTACCTCTCCACCACCTTATCTCCAGGCGCAGTGGCTGAGCATTACAGGGATGCCCACCCTAATGTATGCACCCTGTCAAACTTGTGAGACAATGCCTTCGCACTCTCGATCTTTTGCCTAGTTAGAGTTGTAGGCAAAGGATCACATCTTCCGTCTATACGAGGTTTGGGTCTGGAGCAGAGACATACAAAGGGACCAATGATCCGAACCCCATAAATCCTGTACTAGAACTTCTGCCCTCGAAAACTGCGAGCAAAAGTTAATGGAGGCAACAAACCTGTCCAGCCGCTCCTGGATATTCTTAAGGCCACACCTCATGTTGTCCCAGATAAATTTATTACCCACATACCCTAGATTCTTGAGTAAGTTTGGTGGAGCGTCGCTTTGAAGATGTCTGAAGCCTCCTCACAACGTTGTTTTCTCCAACCTTTTCTTCCATCTTTAGGACTTCATCCCCCCATAATAATGAGAGGCTCATATGAAGGTCCAAATGCTTGAAGAAATCAAAGAACCCTGTTACAAATGCGTATGTGGTTCATTATAGATTCCGGTAAAGCGGAATTTGAAAACAGATTCATCCTAAATCACAAACATTAATATGACATTTGGATAATCCTGATATCCCAAATGTCACACCAAAAGAACATTAAGTCACCATACCCTCAACCCTAATAGCAAAAGAGTGAAAACCCTACCTTATGGCAAAAATCATTCGCTTTATTAGAAGATAAATGAGTTTGTGACACAAACATAACAATGAGAATTTTTTCACGGACTAGTGTCCGAAGGTTCTGAAATGTTAGAGTACTCCCTAAACTCATAACATTCTATAATCTCGATCAGGGAACTAATTTACAGTCCTCGTCGTTACAACTTTATCTTCCTATGTAGTCTTATTCTTTTCTGCCACCTATTGCTGTCCAATAGTCTCATGACCTGGACTCTGGTAATTAGCTCGATTATAATAAAAGGAACTCTTTTCATCCTTTTATTATACCTATAAGTTAACATGGCTAAAACAATAACATGCCATAAAGGAAGTAAGGAAGCAAGGAGTGTATGTATATGATTATGAACATGAATAACGGACAATTTTGAGTGGGAAATATTGAAGATGATATTATAAAATAAAAAAAGTAGTGGAGAGACAGATTGCTATCAAATCAAGGATACAGTACTAGTAGCAAGTAGCAAGTAGCAGTAGCTGGAGAAATGAAAACAAAATAGCGAAGAGAGAGTGAATATGGATAGGGATACCGTGCCCAACAAACCTTTCCCTGTAAAATGTAATTGTGTCCTCTCTCTCTCTTGCTTGCTTTTCCCGTCAGAGTTTTCATCGGGAAGGTAATTATTTATCATTACAGCTTACGCGTGTAATTTAATACCTTCCACACTCTTTTTTCTCCTCTGGAAATTTGAGGGAGAGCTAATCTTAATTCTTCTTCATCAACAACATTTCATGATGGTGGTGAGTTTACTTACTATTATGTTGTAGCTGAGGTGAGTAATTGGTTGGGTGTTCTGTTCAAATACAAAAAACCCTAAACATAAACAGCTATTGTATTGCTTTGGTAGCATAAAACCCGGGAGGTCGATCTATCATCAACATCGAAAGAGGAAAAGCGTGGCGTGAGAGCGGTGCTTGTGCTTATGTTTGACATACATAGTATAGTACTGTGTTGTGTCCAGTAGAGACAAACACATTCAAATATATAATAATACATATTAGTCTGGATGGATCATACCAGTTCTTGTATGAATATGGCTTTTAACAACAACAACGATGTTCTTGATGGTAATGGAGTCATGTATCCTATGACGATGATGCCTCCACCTCCACCTCCTCATCATCATCACAATCCCAACAACAACATCAACCCTTGCTCTTCTTTGAGGGCCAAGATCCTCTCTCATCCTCACTACCACCGCCTCTTGAATGCTTATGTCAATTGCCAAAAGGTTCTATCTCTCTCTCTCTCTCTTCAAGTGTAGAGCAAAGTGATGTGATGTGTTCTTGTTTATTTTGTGGTAGAGAGAGTGATGTGATGTTTTGGTTACAGTTTGGGGCACCACCAGAAGTGGTGGCGAGGTTGGAAGAAGCATCTTCCATGGCCTTAGGTCCCAATCCCATGGGGGCGACGGGTATTGGGGAAGACCCAAGTCTGGATCAGTTCATGGAGGCCTACTGCGAGATGCTCATCAAGTACCACCAACAACTCTCCAAACCCTTCACTGAAGCCTTGCTCTTCCTCCAGAGGGTCGACTCCCAATTCAAAGCTCTCTCTCTTTCTTCCACTTCCACTGCTTCTCCTCCTGCAGCTGCAGCAGGTCATCATCAATCAACCTCTTTTCTTCTTTATTATGAACTTCCACTTTTCAGCTTCTTAACACTGTGTTAAGTAATTATTGTCTCTGTTTATTTGGGATTTGATTTGCTTTGCTTTTAGGAAGTTCCAAGAAATAGCTAGAGATCACTCATGCATGTGGCAGTGGTTCCGTATTTTAATTATACATTTCCAAGGAATATTTATGTTTTTAATTTGTTTGTGTTTCGTAAGGCAACATCATATTTTGGGAGTTTTTTTGCTTTCTCTTTACCTTATAGGAATTAGGGCTTTCATACAAACGTTGGTCAAGTTTAACAAAGATATCGGTTATTTAGAATATTGTGTAAATTTGAGGCCTATTTTGCTGTACTTTCTTAACTTTGTATAAATGGTATGTTATGTTTACTTCTTCCATGAATTAGTGTTTTGTTTTCCTCAAGTGCCACAATCCTGTACGTAGATATCTGATCGCTCGCTTTCTAATCTGTCACGTGTGCTTGGGGTTACGTCTATTTTTTGTTATTTAGTATTTATCATAGGGAACTGCTTATTTTTATTTGTTTATTTCATATGCAATTGCAAAACTTATTTAAACAGGTTATTGCGTATGCAGAAGCAACACACTTCCTTGTTTGCACATCCAACACTACTTACCCCTATAAATATTGAATCTTCCAATGTAAAAGAATCTTCAATATATCAAGAACACGTGGCTTTTTAGGCATGAAGTTAAACATCAACATGTGTTTGGCCCAACTAACATCAATACTGCTTATGTTAGATGTTTATATTGATAATTATGTCCTAGCTAGGGTTCATAAATCTATCCCAACCCTTGCATTCACACATCCATATCCATTCAATTTTTATTTGGTGATTCAAGCTTCAGTAATCAATAAATGAAGGAACTTCAGCATCTTATGACATGTGTTCATTTTTTGATACTTTTCATTGCCTAATAAGTCACAGTATGGAAGGTTTGTTAGAATAACTAATACTTATGTTTTGTCATTGATTTTCTATTTGGGGACTGGTTATGGAAATGTTCCCTTAGTCTAAGCCTTGCTGTGAACATTTCTCCATAAATTCTTATAGAAAATTGTTGTCCTAAAGGGTCTTTGGATTAATTAGCACTTGACCATTTGCTCATCGTGCCTGCATAATTGTTATGCTTAAATGTGATTAACAAGAAGGTGCGCTTCTTTTTGTTTTTAGTTTTGACTTGAAAACTTGAGGAAATAACTTTATGATGTAAAGCAACTGCTGGATCATCCATCTGCTTGTTTCAGTAGTTGCTCCAACTTTATATCATTTTCAATGTAGGCCGCTAACAAGCTCATCCTTTCATCAGCTGTTGTCCAGGGTATTGATAGGAATGGATCATCTGATGAAGAAGTTGATGAGAACAAGTTCATAGATCCCCTAGTAGGAGACCAAGAACTGAAAGGTCAACTGTTGCGCAAATACAGCGGTTATTTAGGCAGCCTGAAGCAAGAGTTCATGAAAAAGAGGAAGAAAGGAAAGTTGCCAAAAGAAGCCAGGCAGCAACTGCTCGATTGGTGGACCAAACACTACAAATGGCCCTATCCATCGGTATTTTTAACACACTCAAAGCTTTCTTACATATTGTTAATTTGATAGATGACATAATATGCATTTGTTCGGAACACTACTTAATCGTGCTATATCTTCGATTTTCAATTTTAAAAATAGCTGCTATGATATGTGCTTAATTGATTGTTTTCAAAATGTGCATGTTTATGATGATGGGCACAGGAGTCTCAGAAACTAGCTCTGGCAGAGTTGACGGGGCTGGATCAGAAGCAGATAAACAACTGGTTCATAAACCAGAGGAAACGACACTGAAAGCCTTCGGAAGACATGCAGTTTGTGGTGATGGATGCAGCTCATCCCCACTACTACATGGACACTGTTCTTGGCAATGGCAATATGGATATCTCTCCATCATTCCTCTGAATCAATCACATGTTAAGGTTGATTAACCCTAATCCTAGTATGATAGTTATGCACAGTTTCTCTGGCCCGGGCAGGAAACATCTAATCTTAATGTAACTCTTATAATTATGCTAATTATGTCGTGTTCTGAACTTGATGAATCTTCGTCATGCCTAATTATAATCCAGTATTCTTAGAACACTCCGCTAATGGTTTATTACATTATTATGGTTGGATTTAGGTTCTCTGGGTTGAATATTTATCTGTTTTGGTTCTGTGCTGATGAGAACAGTTATTTGAAGTTTTGTTCTCATGTTGTTGTCCTTGACCAGGTTTGCCAGCTTCATTCACTGGCTGATGCATGTAGCTGATTGCTATAATTACACAAGGGAGTAATTTGGAATTTGAAATTAGAGCTTTAAAATTGCTTTTAATAGCATAAAAAATAATATATAGCTGAGTGTTAATATGAACCTGTGTGGTTCATATATAGGTATAGGTTCAATCCAAGATTCTTATATACCTACAAATCTCATTCTACTCGCAACATATACACATTTCTGGCCTAACTTAACATCATTATTACTTACTAGTTACTACACACACCCTTCATTTGCATGGTTGAGTACAAAATTGCAAACTCTTCGAAGCCAAGCAATACTCTTAAAACTGCATATCAATCACCTCCTGATCTGGAGTCCTGTGTGAAAATCCCGATTCATCACTAGAACGTCTTTTGATTGCGCTTGCCCTCTGCACCAACCGCACCAGTGATTGCACGACCTCAGACATGGGAGGCCTGAACTCTGGCTCAGGCTATATACACAAATAATACACATAACTTGGTCAAATTCAAGGACACAGTTAAGGGACACTAATTTGTTTATAACACTCGACAGGAAAGTTTACCTGAACACATATGGCAATGATGTCAGCAAAGCGTGACAAAGACTTTGCAGGATACATGCCATTCAAGTTTGGATCCAGCATTTTTGCCAAGGCATCTATGTCATGGAGTTGGGGAGTAGCCCATCGAACAAGAGACTGCTCTGATCTCGCCCGTGAACTACACAACAAAATCAACTTCACAAACTCGACATAGGCACATAGAATATGAACATGACTTTTCACAGGCATGGCAGATCAGAGCTTTACCTATCTAACGGCTTACGACCAGTCAATAGCTCCAACATTACAACCCCAAAACTGTACACATCACTCTTTACTGTGTATACTCCTGACATTGCAAATTCAGGAGCACTGTAACCAAATGAACCGACCATCTGAGTTGAAACCTGTCATCAAACATAATGAAATATATTACACACGGCCAGTGTCAAATGCAGCAAGTCAAAATTAAGTTCTTGACCAATCAGAGTGGGAATGATATTGAACTTGGGTCTTGGAGGTGGGTTCAAGCCCCAACAGCGGTATCTCACACCTTATTTCTCCACCTCCCAACTCATGTTGGGCTTCTCACTATTCAGCCCTCATTGGGCCTCTCTTTCCAGCCCTTGTTGGGCCATACTTACATCAATCTTAAGTTCTTTAAGAATCAAGAAATCATTGGTGCTCCCTTCCCTCTGTATAAGAAAGGTCTTGATCCCAATAGATTTGATACACCTGATTTAGCCGATAAAAAAACACAATTTATTTACCTGTCGCTCGGTGTTTGGCGTTAGAGCAGCTAAACCACAGTCTGACAAGTGAGGATTGAGCTCTTCATCAAGCAAAATGTTTGCAGACTTGAGGTTTCTATGTACAACAGAAGGCAAACACACTTCATGCAGGTACCTGATACATTCAGTTCCAACTCATAATAAGATGCAAAGTTATTACAATATATGCATCAAGAAACTTATTTAGAGACTGAAGAAATTTGACATACTCTAGAGCTCGTGCAGTTCCGAGTGCAACCCTCACACGTGTATTCCAAGACAGTACTTTGCTGTTATCATCAGCATAGTGCAGCATATCGTGCAGACTTCCATTCCCTATGTATTCATAAATCAGGAGGCGCTGTCCATGTTCTGCACAATATCCAACAAGTGTAATGACGTTGGGGTGTCTTAATCTTGACATATTTGAAACAGCTTCCACAAAGTTGTCTTCCTCCTGTAATGAGAGCGCTGCATTCTCAATCTTCTTACCAGCCATAACCTGTAACAAGAGAAAATCAAGTTTATTTTATTTAAACGGCTTCTAGAAACTCCTAATGATTGAGTTACCTTTCCATTTGGAAACTCTCCTCTATAAACACGGCCAAGAGAACCTTCACCAATGATAAATTCTTGGCTGAAGCTATTTGTTGCTGTCTGGAGAGAAGCGACTGAATAAGAAGTAGCGGTGATAGGTGACTTTATTTTCTTTATAGATCCATTCCTTGAATGAACCCTATCCCTATCAACCATCACTTTTTCAAATGGTGGAGGCTTCAGATCTATAACGTCAGTGGCACTTATTACACTCTGTTCTTGCATCTCAGTATCTACTGCAACTGCAAACACAATACATATGTCAAGTCAGGTCAATGGAACGAGAATTTTAACAACACAAATAGGCACACTTACAATCATGTGTGCCAACAGGAAGACTTCCCCTTGGAGTTCTTCTACCTTCTTCCTTTCTTCTTCTATTCTTTCCAATGTAGAAGAAAAGAGCAAATAACATGATAACGACCAAGACCAGAGAACCTACAGCGATACCAACAATGGGTCCGGCTGTCAACCCGCTTTTGGAATCAGATGATTCGTTTTCAGAAACCTTTGGTGTATGTGCGCCAGATCCGGAATGACTGTGATTTTTGTGAGATTTAGGATGGGGAGGTGATGTGTGTGGTGGTGGGGGAGGAGCTGGGCCATTATCAAAAGAATTACCATCATATCTGTGTTATTTGTAAGAGCAATGCTAAGTACACAGCAAATTTGAATATGAAACGTGAGATGATACAAGAAGGATATGATGCACAGTAGCTTACATAAATGTAGAGATTGAACTGAGCTTTTTGGGTATCCAGCCACTGAAATTGTTATGCGCAACATTTCTGAAGAAATTATAGTATGAAGTAAGAAAAGGTCAGTAATTAGATCATATCCGGGCCTTTGCTGAAGAAAGGAAACTCACAATGTGGTCAATGGCAAGGTTGATAGGACTTTAAGAGAACCGGTCAGTTGATTGTTCTGCATGTAGCTGCCAAATTTGGATATTATGACAAGTTAATTTCTACACAGAAGACCTCTACTTTCTAGACAATATTAAAGATGTTGGACTTAAAATGCTCACAGTGCTGAAAGATTGGACAATGAACTGAAGGACCGAGGAAGATCTCCAGAGAAGTTATTGAAGGAGACATCCCTGCATTCATGCGCAAGGAAACACGTTACACAAATGAGTAGGAAGCATACTTGGCATAAGCTTGACATGCAAAGTTAGCTCATTTCCTACTGACTTAACCTTTTGGGACATCAGTTTTGTAGTACTAAACGAATGTCCTGACTTTTGAGATATAAATACAATCTACATATGAGGAGATACAGTACCCTATATAGTAAACCATAAAATAACAGTCATAGGGTTAGAGACAACCTTCAATTGGATGAGAAACATGAATGATAGTACCCTTTAAAAAATAGTAAATAGTTAACAAATAGTCATCTTCCCTGTTATTGCTTTCTAGTTCTAATCTGTCAGACATGAACACAGAACAACTTTCTAGCATACCTGCCAAACTAGTCAACATAATGAACCTGAGAAGCACTTAGTGCCAGGTCAGTAGAACCAGAGATACAAGCTTCTGCATTCTATGCATCTCAATGAATCACACCCATTACCCATTCTAGTAATAAGATAGCTTTCAGTAAGTCACAAATTTATTCCTGAATGTGATAGTCCTAGTTTCTAACTGACTATAGCTTTGACAAAGTACATTGAAGTCATGTGCATGATGATTTTGAATGAGAAAACTTAGGCAAATGATAATGACAACAAAATGCTAGAAGTAGTATTACTTACAAGGTTGTAACTCCAGCAAGATTACCAAAAACATCGGAAATGGACTGGGTGAGTGAATTCTGGCTAACATTCCTAAACCATAGATATAAGAATCACACAATAAGATGGTCTATATGGTGGAGAAGTATCTTTAAGCAAACTTAAAAGATACTCACAAAGAGCTGAGAGAAACCATGCTACCGATGGAATATGGAAGATTGCCGCTTAAGTTGTTGCTTGCAAGATTTCTGCAGATTACATATCACACCAAGCAATTAAAATAAAAGCTGCAAAATAAATACCCAATCAGGGGATGGTCAAACTTACATGGTTGTAAGATTTGGTGGTAACTGATATGGGATAGTGTCATGAATGTTGTTGTTGCTCAAATCACTAGCAAAAATAACACAATAACCAAACATCATCCTTAGTTCAAGCAGTCATATAATTTGATAAGCAATTTGGAAAATTAAGAAGGATGTTCTTACAATGTTCTCAAGGACTTGAGGTCTGAAAGAGAGTATCCCATTGTCCCACTGAGTCCTAACCCAGAAACCTCACTGTCAAATGAACAAGAAGACCCATCTCAACTGAGTCAAAATATTGAATGAAGCACACAATCCAGAAACTCAAGTTTTCATGACACTTGTGCATACATAGAAACAATAGCTGAACCATCACAAGTTACTCCTTTCCAAGACTCTGCACACGGATCAGCCCCGCTGCTGCTTTTCCAATTAGTTAGCTGAGAAGGGCTATTCAAGGAAGTGTATAACACCTGAATAGCTTGAGCTGCACCAAGAGACACAAACACCCATCAGCCTCAGGCACAAACCAAAGTTTCCAAAAACACATTTTCACAAACCCCTCTTGTTGCTGAGAAAATGCAGAAATTACGGAAATATAGTGAAGTTCTGATATTCAAAAATCAAAACTTTCATTCTTCAGACTCTCAGAGCTTGAGCTTTGATTAACTTGGTCCAAAAATCCCAACTTTATTTTCCCACATTTTCCTGGTAACCAAAAGGTGCGGATAAAAAAGATTGAACTTTATAGTCTGTTGAAACTTTTCTCCGGGAAATGAAACATAAAAGCAAAATCCCAGAAAGAGAAATGCACAATTCCTGACTAACACATTACTAAATCACACACACAAAAATCCCAATAAAAAAGTTCTCATAACACAAATCTGATCAAAGGGAAGTGAAGAGAAACATTACAATCAGTCTGATCAGTTGCACATTGAACGAGAGGCGCAACAAAGACTAAAGCAAGCAACAAAGACCCAAAGGGAGCGCCAATCTTGGAAGCCATTGTCACAGAGCTTTCTGGGTTTTGGAGCTTAAAGTGAGGTAGCGCATGCAAGCGGAGCATAGAAGGTGGTTAGAAAAGGCATCGGCATTAGAAAATGACAGAGCAGATACAGAGAGAGTAATGAAGAGAGGGAGAGAGAGTGGAGTGTGTCGGCGAAGACTTAAAAATGGAGGAAATAATGTAAAGGTTGGGTTTTGATTTTGAGAATGTGACTCTCTCAGTCTCAGGTATGTAATGTATGTGTCTCTATCTCCATGTCTTCTTCTGCTTTTTTCCTCACAATTTCTAATCCTCTGTGTGCGTCCTCTCCTGTGTTCTGTTCACCCCATATTTGATCATCCAATCAAAAATCTAGACACTTTATCAGAATCATTATTGAAATCATTCCAAAATTATTGAAAATTGGAATTTAAGCTGGTTCCAAGAACAAGTTGTCTATTTTAGACTGTTGTTTTGTGAACGTTAGAGATCAATTTTGTTTTTAATTATATCATACATTATCTTCATTTATATCTTTTTCCATGTTTTGTAGGCTTCATGGTTACGCCATTACAAGTTAGTTTAATATTCATGCTAAATTCGTGTTTCAACACAACTCAAAAAAACAAAAGTATTAACAACAATGCTTAAATTTAGTGTGAAATCACGCTTTATCTTCAACTAATCATGTTGATCATGAGTTATTAACTAAAGGTTATTATGCCCACCAAATTGAACCTTTACCCATAATCATCATTCATCATTATGTTGTGACAAAAACACATTTCAGATACATATTATGTAAATTCAAAAACCCAAAAAAATACTATTGATGTATTCTAGTTTTTTTTTAATGAAATGGAAGACGAGTACACTTCCTTTTTTCGTGATAATATGTACTAATGATGTTATATGGATCGCGTGAATCATAAGATACATGTATGTGACAAATTGAAATAATGATGATCCGTACTCTACATGTTGATGGGGAAGTTTGGATATAATAGATCTCCAACCAGAGAAGTGACGAGAACTGGTTGATGCCAAAGCTATTAATGGGGTTTGGTTTTTACAGTAGGGAAATTTGATGGTAGCATTCGTGGAGTTTGAGGAAGATGACTAAAATGTCCCGTATTGACCCGGTGGGTCAGATCGACCGGGTCGGATAAATGCAGAGTTACAATTCTTAAGTATATGGATGAGTGTAGGTGCAACTGGCTTGCCACTGCTCTTCCTTTAAAGTGTGTGATGGCAAGTCAATGATTTCTAGGCAAATTAAAGTGATTGCTACTCACTTCCAACTCACTCTATTGAAGATCTTGATAATAAAGTGTACCTATTTATCATCAATTTAACAAAAAAATGAAATTATTTAATGAAATCTTGTTTATTTCATGGAAATTGACACTTACTCGATAACAACTTGATTTAAATTAACAAAAAAATCAAATTATTTATCACTGGCCTCATTATGCAATCATGTGTGTTGAGAGTACTTAATTGTATTAGATCATGTACCGTAGTCATCCTTTCAAGACGTCTAATCAGGTTGCTTTTTAGTGTAGGAAGGAGTGTCAAATCAAAGAATTGATGGGATCAGACAGGTTGTCCACAATGGTGTTGGGATGGGATGTCGAATCAGCAAATTAAATAATAAAATTTAATGTATTTAAACGTTTTCGTTTTATTTGATTCATGTAATAATTGTATTTGATTATAA
>JAYMSU010000974.1:0-11554 GCA_036897765.1 Erodium chrysanthum | reverse complement strand
ATGTATGATATAATAAAGGGACTTTGTGGTAACTCAACATTTTGTCATTGAATGAGAACTTTACATGTAATCAGAAAATAAATTTAGTGATGATTGATTCATAAAAATTAGAGGTGGTGCTGAGGAAGAGATGACATGTGGGTATATTTTATGAAAGGTAGATATATATTTTTATTTTAATACAAAAGACGATTATAGTTTTTGCGCATCCAGGGAATCGAATCCTGGTCAGTACCGTGGAAGGGTACTATGATACCACTACACCAGATGCGCTTGTTATGAAGGGTAGATATTAAAATAGTTAATTCACTACAAATTAAGAAGAGGTAAGATATTAAAATACTCTTACCCTGTACTGATTTCATTAAGAAACATATATTTTTTTTTACCTCAAATTGGAAAAAGAAGTTCATAGAGACAATTTAATTTTTCTTATCAACGATAAAGTAAATTTTTTTAATCTAGTCGCATTTAAGGAGATGGACGGTACAAGGTTCAATCATCTTCGTGATTTCAAACTTGTAATATTGGGTGACCCTATCACTTGAAAAGATAGTTTGACTAGCATAATCTTAAAAACCAGATACTTCCTAAGACCGTCGTTTCTAAAAGCTATCCTAGGAATCAATCCTAATTTATTTGGAGAACTATTTTGACGGGTTAGCACATCATTAGTAATCAGGCACATCGATTGATCGATTCGGGGAGAGATATTCTTATCAACTTTTCATCCTGGTTACCAGACGTGAATCCGTACATTGAGACGCCGCCTGAGATCAACACCTCACTTAAATTTAAGAGTTGATGTTGCGGGATCTTCGTTCATGGGATGTGACTAAGGTCTTGTATTTTCATAAAGAGATCGTTTGTGATCCAAAAAATTCCAATTAGTTTCTCATCTGTTAATAAACTTTGGCTCTTTCCTCTTAAGAGGTTTAGGTGAGTTTTCAGGTAAGAGTGGGGACGACCTCCGGTGTATCGGCCAGCTAGTATGCGTCCAGCCAGGCCTGCACCGCCAGTGCTATAATGTCTGAGGTCTGGCCAAAGCCATTGTGAACCAGATTATTCATGTTATACCATACAAAATATGCAACAACTAGACAGAGGCCGAGATCATCATCCTCAAGTTTGCGCTCAAACATAGCAAACCATCCTTCACCATAACCAAAATCGTATAGGTAAGTGTAACATCCATAGGGCGAGTTGTCTCATACCACATGTGCATGAGGGCACTGAAATATTGCATGGCCCGTGATTTCTTGTTCTCGGGAACAGATGGGACAAAGGCCCAAGTGTCGGAGCCTATGGCGACGTAAATTCATCGCGGCCGGGATTGCATCATACCAAAGTCTCCATACAAATACTTTTAATTTTGGAAGGACATGTAAAGACCAAATGCACTTCCACCGGAAGGAAATGGGTCCATCTGTTGAGGAACAAAATTGTGAGTGTTCCATGCCCATTTGATAGGCTGATCGGACTTAGTATGTCCCTCGACGTTCAGTATCCCATACCCATGTTGTCATACCTTCAGCTCAACCTTGGGGGGTCCTCAAAATAGATACGCAGTCAACCGGCCAGAAAAACTTGGACAACATCTCGACATTCATTCCCCCGTCGGCCTTAAAAAGTCCGACACTAGCATGTCGGGGAGATTTGTGTTCACCGGCCTGAAACCCACCCCGTGTTGGAGCCACGGGTCTTTGGAGATGGATACGTCCCGACCATGACTTGGCCTAAAAAACGCGCCCGAAATACAAGAGGTCGCACCCATATTAGACTCTGATAGACATAAGATGCACATGTACCCTACTAAGCTTCACGAAACTCCTTCCCCAAGAAATAAGGCACTGAAGGTGTTTCATGATTCGCTATACATGGCGACTAAAGAGAGTTTTGTTAAAGAGGCACAAATCCTTGAATCCCAAACCCCCCTGCCATTTTGGTTCACACATGCGGGACCACTTTTTCCAATGCATTTTCCGAGTATCAGCATTGCCACCCCACCAAAAACGAGCAGCAATGCTCTTTTGTGATAATGGACTCCGGGACATGGAATATGCTCATGGTGTATACTGGGATGGCTTGCACCACGACCTTAATAAGGACCTCTCGCCCTCCCATAGAAATCGTTGGCGCTTCCACGATTATAGTGTCTTAGTAACTCGATCCACAATTCCTGCAAAATCATCCTTTTTACTTCGTCCCACGATAGAAGGAAGCCCCACTTACTTATCATATCCTCCATCTTCCCGAATACCCAAAAAAGCCATAATCAAGATGCGGGTATCCTCAATCACAACCGGGTTTGCTCCATACATGTTAAAAGTGGAGGAATTACCTTCCTACGCATTTGTGTAATATAGACATTACATTAAGTTCCTTACACGGTATAAATATCTATCTAAGAATATTATAAGATTATAATGGCCACAAGTATATTTTAAATAATATTTGTTTATATAAAATTTTGTGAAAATTATGAAGCATGTGTGAAAATATATAGTTTCCAACGTATTGTGTTATAGTCTTCAACAATTTGATAGTTTTTAGATTTTTATTTTAAGGACGAATTTCTGTCTAAGCCCTACCGTATACACAGCTGACTAAGTTTGTGATCCATTGGAATTTGTGGTTTTCTTCTCTTTATCCAGCAAGGGAGGAAACTGACGTTTAGTGAATCGAGAAAGGAGTGCAATCAACATTAAGTTTCATCATTCAATATTCTGTAACCAATTAGAACAGCAGGCTGAGACTTAGTTTTGGCTAAAACACAAGTTATAGAGCTTTCCATTTTCACTGACAAAATCCACAACATACTTGAGCCAACGACCCACCAGTATATATTATCCACATCCACGTCTAACGTGCTTCAACGTTGTAGCTGCCAACAAGTTTTAAGGTACGATAAAGAACATATATATAGATATCCTCAACTAAAACTAAAAGGAGGCACCTCGAATGCACCTCCTGAGATCGGAATTTTCTTTGCTGAGGTATTCGATGCGGGACTGGAGGATATTGATCATGGCTTGGGCGCTCATCATTTCCAGCTTCATAGTCTCCCTCTCGATGGCACTCTTGTGAATCTCGTTCTGCAAGTTGTTGATGTATTTCACGCAGCAAGAAGGCAGCACGGAGTTGAGGTCAGGCACCTCTGGTTTTGGAGGAACAGGACTTTCTTTGGGCTCCAAAGGTTCCATCAAAGACAACTCCACCAGGGCCGAAGGAACATACGCTGTATTCGACGTGGCTGTAGTTGTCACTGTTGTTGCCATTGTAGTTGTTGCTGTCATTGCTATTGTTGTTGTTGCTGCAGAGGTTGTTGTTGTTGCTGTAGACGAGGTATTATGATCATTATGGCTGGTTCTAGTCGAATTGTCTGAACCATTCGAATCTAAATCATTCTGCCTTCGCCTTTTGTACTGAATGATGGGGAAGGGTGCTTCCCGGTTAACCACACAATGTTCAGGACCCTCATTCAACCTCTCACTCTTGCAGACAGGTGCAGGTGCATCATTTTGAGTTTCTCTGGGAAGCTCGCTACCACTCTGCTTGGCCTCGCTACCACTCTGCTTGGCCTCCTTGATGGATAGAGAGTCCTGAAAAGATAGGAACACATTTTAGAACATTTTACAACTCAACCCCCAAGATTATAGAGAATTGTTTTAGGAGGCCAATGGAACCAAGAAAGCAGAACTCAATGGTGCATCAACTGTACATTTTACCGATACTAAGTAAAACCAAATTAATTCTTTAATAGATTAGCCAGCCTACAAGCTACAGTTAAGTGGATGACAAGAAATCTCTCTAAGGAGATCAAGACCCAAACTCAAATAATTTGAAAAACATACTATTAGTCACATCAGCATGACTTTACCATGTCAATCAAAAAACTTAACCTAATTGACTGATTATCTTAATTTAATCAATTTTGTGGATCTTTAGGTCAAATATAATCAAAACAAAACTCAGGGACCAAAACAGATAAACGAAATAGTTGGGGACTAAAATGAACTTTTTCCATTACCAAATTGTATAAGGTCCAGTAAAGATAGAAACACAAGGTCTAGAGGAAGTGACTTGAAGCACCATTTGCCAAGTAAAACAAGGGAAGAGAAACCTTAGAAGGCTATAGCTACTGCATTGTATGCAATACCTATTTCAACTACTTGTATTACACTGAGTCAAGTACTGCAATAGGGCTACCACATTCTGAGCAGTACACATTTCTACAATCAGCACAGTACTTCCTCGATCATATTTCACCTGCCTCCCACATACAGGAAAGAATCCGTACACATAGCATCACACACACAAAAAACTGAAAATCTTGCATCATCACCCTTATCATGTCCAGCGAAGAATTAACCTAAGTACATTATTAGTTTGAACATACCATACAAAAGACATCTCAGATGAAACCCATTAATTACTGACATGAAACTTTGCATATAGCCAAGGAAAATAGTTCATATTAGGCTAGCCTACACTACTTAAAAACCACCAAATTTCAATAGGAATGATGCATCCCAAATATGAAACATACGGTCAATCCTCTTTTACATTGATGAATTAATAGGGAACACAAAATATGGTATGATGTTATGAGTCCCACTTTTAAATCGCGTTACGGGTCCTTGGTACTCGAAGTAGTGAACGGATTTCCGAGGGATTGAACCCTTCTTCTTCCGACCACCCATAGTTAAGATACATTGAGAGATAACCCTAGATCTCTTTAGCCTAAGCCAGTAGTTTCTGAATTCAATCATAAACTTTATTTCTTTAGTCTGCCATTATATAGGCTTAAATTTTCAATGGAAAAGGGAAACAATGTCAACTTTCCCAATTCCAAAATACAACTACCATTACTTCTAAACCAAGCAGCTACTAATAATGCCTGAGGAACAAGATAAAGGAAATATTTGGATCCTCACTGAAGGATCCGCAACTGATTTATCCTGCTGGCTGTGTCCAAACACCCTACGCAACCCCTTCTCGTACTTCAACTCATACCTGTCTAGATTGAGGCTCATAACATATGAAAATGCAAGGCATCCAGATAAAAAAATATTTATTACCATGAGTGAACTCGTTTATTACTTCCAATCTGGAAAGCTTTTCAAAAACACTAAAGAGAAACAATTATATCTGCTATGAAACTTCAAAACTTATAGGAAAAATTATCAGTCATTTTTCTTGGCCTACTTTTGAGTGGTTTCTATTTTCTTACCGATTAAAAAGCGTACAGAGTAACACAAGATACCCTAAGAAAAGGAAATACGGCTTGCTTGCTACTCGGTTCTTTATGTTAACTGAATCTTAGTAATGGATATCACTAAGGGAATCTATAGCCTATCTATCACTATTTAGTATGATAATGAGCATTATTGCATTACTGGTAACCAATCATCATCATCATTAAGGAGTTCTATGCCTCAGGTAACACATTGATTTGTTTACATGGTTAGACAATGTGATGATACATTACTTGCATTACATTGCAACACATACCAACATGCACAGTAATGTTCAATAGAACCAAGCCAAAAGAGAAAAGTAACCAACCAAAATGAACTACAAACCTGTTGAACATCATTTGCTTCAATACAAGAATCACCACCAGGCGTTTTTTCTTCTATAGGCTCTTCTCCTGGGACCAAAGTCGTCTCATCATCCTCCCATTCCTCCTCGACAAAAGGGGCATATCGGCTCCCATTCGGAGGTCCTAAACCACTCTTCTGAAACACTCTACATAGGACATAAGCATCCTACTCCACAGACCAAGAACAAGAAACAATTAAAACAGTCAGTTTATCACATGTAAGACTCATCTAAAATGGGATTAGCAGTTTCATATTTGCAGAAGCTTGAAGGAAACCGATTTTTTTTAATCTGATGCATCTTACTCCTAGGTGCCCAGAAAAGCAAACTCTCCATCAATTGACCCTGCTGAACTATATGGCTTCAATAAGGTCAAATTTCAGTTCGCTACTACTTTCAAATCAGAACAACATTGGACGGACAATTTGATATTAAATACTTGTTGAGCACTCAATCTCTCAGTGGCTCAAATAAGGTAAACAACAGCTCTGCTGTGCAACTACCAGCAAAACTCTTGTTCCTTTTGCAGTGTAATATTAGAAGCATGAAGTTTCAATTCCCTTGCCCCACATTCCACAGAAGGAAAGGGTAACAATTCCAGTTCCTTCTCCTTGCTTTATTACCACAGGAACCAGGTTATGCCTGTATTGCATATTCTTTTTCGCTAATTAACCAATGCCTATGTAGATAAATAAACATGGGCACACAATGTACCATCAGAGAACTAGATCTCTACCTGTGTTGCTCCAGCTCTCTCCAACTCTTCATCAACTAGCCTGTACTCGTGCATCACCCAATCAGTCCGTTTCCCATCTGGAGCCCTACCACTATGAAACACAAGAGTCTTCTTCATCCCAAAGAGTCGATTATCATGGCGGACTGTCCTGTCCTTTCCTGTTGCCTTCCAATACCCATTCCCAGTAGCTCTATTCATCCTTGCCCCATTACCGTATTTCTTATCTAATGCACTGAAGAAGTACCACTCTTGGTCTCTGCCCTTCAATCTCGACTTACCTGCCATTTACAAAGAAACATAAGCAATCCAACCAGGAAGGCAAAAAAATCAAATCTCCCCCAAATTTGAAAAAAGTGAACAATTTTTCAGAGAACTGTAACACAACTCATTTTCCACACCATTCTAAAATCCAGTGCACAAAACAAGTAAGAGTTTCTTCACTCCCTTGCTTTGCAACTCAATCTTTTGGGTTTGGGTTTGGGTTTGGGTTTTCATCACTTCACTCTTGCCAGGATTGGAACTCAAATCTTAATATATAAAAAAATTCCAAACACAACAAAATCCCCAAATAAAAGAAAACACCCATAAAAATGCTTGCTTTATTCATTTATGTGGCAAGGAAATGAAAATCAAGCATAATAAGCCCACAAAAAATAAAACCCATTTCACCTGTATTTCGATTAGCCAAAACCCAGCAAGAAAGAAGTAAAATTGAAGCATTAAATCAGAAATAAAGCAAACCCAGAAGAGAATAGAAGGAGAAAAAGAGGGGAAAGTTACAAGGAAGGTCCCAGGGCTCGGATTTGTAGATGTCGACCTCCGAAATGGCGTTGATACGGAAGGTCTTGCCGCAGACCTTGCGCTTGAGGTAGTAGCTCACCAGTTCCTCGTCGGTGGGATGGAACCTGAAGCCCGGAGCTAGCGCCGTCGCCGATGACGTATCGCGGCCCATCTACGATTTTGGTGGGAAAAAACTAGGGTTTCTTCTGTGACACGGAATGGGGCTTTGCTTTGCTTCCTTCTGGGGATTTGTTTCAGCTTCTCTGTGATTTTGCTACAAAACAAAAACCCACAAAAACATGAATTTACTGTCTACTTTCAACACAGTTAATTAAAAGAATTGAAAAATGAAAAAAGAGAAAGCACCACCCATTACATACATATTTCTTGAAAATCAACAAGACAACAACAACATCAATATTTTTTGTGTTTTTTGAGAAGAAAGAGACTCCATATTTGTGACATTAATTTCGTCAAAAACCATTAGCAGATGGGTAAAGAAAAAAAGGATATTTATTTTCTTTCTAAAATGCAATACCTCGGATACGGTGGGTTTTGTTTTTAGATGAAAAAAGGGAATGAGGGGCGTTTTGGGAAAGCATCTTTAAATGGAGAGGTGATTAATACGTTACCGAGGGAATGCTTGACCTGGAAGGCAAGTAATGGGTTGGTGTCCCTCTAGGGGCAAAATCGGCAATTGGTATATCTATTCTGGAGAGATCGTTTTCAAAGTCTAGAAATAACAAATATTAATTTTGGGAGTGTGTGTGTTGAGTTGAAGGCTTCTTCGAGCCCAAGGCAAAGGCTGAGAGTGATATTGATAAAGTTGGAAGTGACTGTACTGGACACAGCGCAGCAAGTAAATTATGTGGACCCTACTCTTCCGTCAAACACGCAAACAACGTTTTAAAGGGATAACCTCGGAAAGATTGAGCAACTAGGTTAAAAGAGGTCTCTCTTTATTTTGTACTGTTAATTACGATTGGAAGCTTTGAATTATATCTTTATTTTATTTAACTTTTTTCTAAATTTAATTAGTAATGGATGGATCCCTAAAGTATTGATTTATACTGTTGGTAATTTTGTTAGAAAATCTGTTTATTGTTAATTTCTTTGAAATGACAAAAATGTGTTTATACTGCATGACAAAACTGAAAGGCTTAATTATGGTCGGATCATTTAAATTAGGGTTAATTACATAAAACGACGGTTAGTATTTGGAAATTATCAAAAGACGACCCTTATTTTTTTTCGTTTTAATTCATAACAGGAGGATCTCCCGAACTATCGATTTGTTGCATTTGTTAAAAAAATCATTAGTTCACGATTCATTCTATTGAAATGACAAAAATACATCTACCATAACCCTCGTATGAACCAAAACCCCAAATCCATAAGGATTGGGCATCGTGCGACCGTTGGACAATTCCCGACAACGAACTGGGAGTTCTGGTTTCTTGGATTTTCTCACCAACACCGAAAGCTACTGATCGGTGCCGGTTTTAACCGGCAAAACCTAAAAGCATTCGAATACCTTATCTAATTAATAATTCTAAGAGCATCCACATTGGTTGATTCGGGTTGTCTATTCGGATGATCAATTGTGTGTGGGAACAGGCATAACAAACAATTGATTGGAACATGCAGAGCTGTACATAGTGGTGTTGATTCGAGTTGTTGATTGGTGTAATTAAATAATTAATTTAATCCGATTAAATATATCTGAATTTATATCCAATCATACTACAATTTTAATATCATTCTCATAACAATTTTTGTAATATCATCGTCATACTTTAAATTTTACATCAATCAAAACCAACTACATTTGAAAATCGTGGTCTCGTTGTGCTATCCGATACTACTAAAATTACAACTACTAACAGAAGGTACTTGCGCAGAGGGCCTCAAACCTCTAGGATTCGTCCATGGACTCCAGTTCCTCAAGTTTTTGCACGTAAGTCAGCTAGGCTATCATGTCCTAACTATTTTGTCTATGAGTCTCGAACACCCACTATCGACCTCTTTGATAACCAGCATCAATTCAATCTCTTTTTTGAGCTCGTCGATGCCTGTTACCTGTTTGCCCTTCCGCTTTGCTTGTTTATGTCCCCTGGGACACCATTGGGTGGAAGGCCCAGCGTGTTCGAGTTCAGGGTTGGCATCGATGTTGGCATCATGTTCCGTTGAGTCGGTCGCAGGAGAGATGTATGAGTCGGACATGTTTCATGTTTTTTTGGGTCATTTTCATAATTGGCGTAGTCTTGGCTGAATGAAGCTTTGACTCGGTCTTCACCAACTCCCATCAATGACGTAGATGAAACTTTGGATATTCACCCATCATTTGGTACATCTTATCGGCCACCTCGTAGACCTGCTCGTCTGAGGCTCCCTTTTGGCACTCTCGGTTACACTACTTCCAAGACGATTGGAAGAATCTAACCTTCTTGCTGCCATGCGATCAATGATCTCGCACCTTCTTATCCGTCCACTGGCACTCCAAGGGTATATTGAGCCATTCATAAAACTCTTTGTAAATGGACGCCCAAAACTCTTCAAAAAAAAATTTGGTTACCTCACATTGAGTAAACTAAATTGTGCAACAACAAGAAACCAGACGCATAAGTTCCTACGTGCTCCACAATGTTCATTCATTAACACAACTAGGTTGTTTTCTGCCCATACCTTGGTACGTGATCGTCCTCAGTCATGTGGCCCTGATCCTCTTTCTACCCTGCTCGTCGTCCTCGGACGGTTTGGTGACTGTGCATCCATCTTACTAACGAAGGCCGAATGCGACAAGAATGATGACAAGTTGTTGATATTGGCAGGTGTATATACGTCCAGTGTATTGCTTTTACATGCGTATGGTAACGACATACAGGAGAAAGATGCAAAAATAATGCAGAAAGAACATTTTTGGGTGGAACCCAGCTTGTGCTTATGAATATCGTGTGAAGGGTGTTTGTGTGTCAGCCCTTCTACATTTTTGATACGAGAAGGAGGTCAAGGGATGGGAGTTGACGGAACACGACAAGAATCATGCTCAAGATTGTGCACTGACGTGCGATCCAAACTCACTTCCCAGTCACTCCACTCGACCAACCTATTCAGCGTCTACTAATGATGTGGGGTACTTGCTGAAGAAGTTCATGTTGTGAGCATCTAACGATGTGACATATACCGGAGAATGCTACATCGTTAGTTGACACACAATATAGACGACTGCGATAAAACTTTAGGACAATAGTAAGGATGGTCATAGTATGAACCTTCAGGGCGTCACATCAAAGACCGCTTTGATTCATGTAAGAAAAGATTTTGTCCAGATTTCGTATGAGATCAAGGAGTATTCCAATGACTTGTGACGCCTTGTGATGAGCTACGATACCTAACTGGATCCCAACAACTGTCTTTCAAATATATACGCGCAAACATAGACAATCATTAGCCACACATTAACTATATACAACTGGACGACAATTCTAATTCAAATAGGCCTTCTGAGGTGTTGTGATATGAAATGAACTCAACACCTATAAGATCGCCTTCCTTAGGGTAGCCTAGCGGTCTATGAACTTGACCCCCTGTCCTTCTATTTATACCCATTCAATTCCTCTCAGAAACTCAAACCTTATGTCTTCTCTTCGATCTCATCTTTGTATGGACCGATCGTTCTTAAATTCGACGGCTACATCGTTTGTTGGCGCAGATGAGAGGAATCTTTATCTTGAGGGTCGATGGTTTTTCCAAAGCCCGTCTCCAATTTGTGGTTTGAAGACGCTGTTTGAGTGTCCAGATTCTCACCTTTCAACTTCTCAATATCTGAAGTGTAGAGGATTGAAGGCTCCTGGAAATGATGGGCAAGATCTATTGCCGAACCCGTATTCATCTCGGATTAACAATGTCGTCTGTATCATAGTCTTCACATGGCTCACATTGGTTGTTGATCGTGAATGGTAAAGCAAAACAATTAGGGTTTCTTTCACATGATCAACCTTTATCTTCAGTTCGTTGATCTTGACAATTGATCTCGAATGGCGACGCAAAATTATTAAGCCGTCTTTTGTCTGAAAACGTGCACAAACTTCACATTAAAGTTTCTTTCTTCTTTTCTAGCATACGTGTATCATGTGTTTATAAGGTTAGGTACATCATACATCGCATAGATTTTAGGAAGCATTGTATTAGAGTTTCCTTATCGTCTTCCAGCGTATGATATTTGAAGGCTTAGGATACGGATTTGTACACAATATCCATTGTTTTACTATAGAAGTTGAAATACAACATGGTTTCATTTCTAATCAATATTGGATTTGTACACGAACAAACAGATGAAGACTAAACTCTTAAAACGGTCCTAATGCAATTAGGTTGACCTTTGATGACGCCGCCCATGAGCAACTCCACGAACCCTTCAACCAACCAATGTGA
>JAYMSU010000973.1:0-11564 GCA_036897765.1 Erodium chrysanthum | reverse complement strand
TTTCCTTGGTTCTTTCTCTTTCGTCCTCCATTGTAAGTTGTGCTTCTTGGTTATGCATTGACTTTCACATTTCTAGATATGATGTCGCTTCCTTTCTATTTTACCCATAGTCCTAATTTGAGGATTTTGCAGAAACATGCTAAGGAGCACAACCGAATTAAACGGAACGAATGCCGCACCAACTTGAGTCTAGTGCCGAGCACGGATTTTCGCCCAAGCAAAATCCTACCCGAGACGGAAATTCAGTTGGAATCGAAGAAAACAAGCCCTAGGAATTTCAGGCTCACGTCCAGGCAGAGGCCTCCGAAGGTTGCTTATGTTTTAGAACTTGAGCAACAAGAGCTTTCATATGTGCTACGTAGAGAATTTTATAACCATCATGGTTAAATGATCCTTTAGAATTCATGTGCGGTTGTATCTGGTGTAATATGCAGAGTACGTCTACATCTGTTTTCCCTACCCATGTGGGAGCACAGAATAGCACATTATCATTCTTCAGCAACATTGTCTCATAAACCCTATTACTCTATTTAGTTGTGTCACTCCACTGAAAGCCTTTTGCACCCAGTTTGACATTTCAAAAACCTTTAGGGGTAAGTCCAGAAACTAACCTCATTTTATACCAAATTATGGTGTGTATAATTTTGCTAAGTAAGGCCAATCCTTTTCATAAGGTATTAAGATCAGATTCTTCAGTTAAAGTAAATTCGTGATTGAAACCTGTCTTACGTTTTGTCAGGTTTACTCAATGATTTTAAACAATTTTTTGGTTGGTTATAATGGCATGTCTGAAGGATCGACACACAAGTTGTTTCCTTTTGTGTTTAATTTGTAGAAATACAACAAGTTGCAACAATTGAGCGTTTGTTTTGCATCAAGAAGATTATTTTGATGTGGGAGAAGTTTAGCAGAAAACCAATTTTTAAGCAGAAAACCAAATACCATCTTAGACCACACATCTTATTAATTAATGATTAAGATGTGAATGGTATCACACTTGCAATTACTCAGACAAGTGAATGGAATGAGTGGTCTTTTAAATTAACTGCATGATAATATCGTCAATATACATATTCAATGTCTACCCTAGTTTTTTTATTCACAGCGGGGATCTGAAAATCAAAATGTTGCGTTCTTCTTTTCATGATGACCGAGTGTGAGGATTGATACGGATATTGATAGTGACGCCTCCCTTGATGTGGAGAAAGATGCTCCTATTGTCGAGAGTGTACCATGGAATCTCCGAGTCGAAGTCGGAGAAGGGG
The DNA here is from genome assembly GCA_036897765.1 of Erodium chrysanthum. Lineage (NCBI taxonomy): Eukaryota > Viridiplantae > Streptophyta > Magnoliopsida > Geraniales > Geraniaceae > Erodium > Erodium chrysanthum. Next base: position 10,299 of record JAYMSU010000973.1, on the reverse strand, counting down.
AAGGAGGTGCTGCTGATTTGATCGTGACCGAGGAATTGCGTGTGGTGTCCGACGAACTTTGTAGATGGTGATGCCGACGATGTTATTGGGAAGGTAGGAGATGTTTGGAATTGATTTTGGAGCTTCAGGTGTGTTGAATTTGTGGGACAAATTCCAAGTCGGATGCTTCTGAGATGCGTCTGATAAGATTCCGACATTGGTCGGATGCTTCGAGTTGGAGTCACTTGGTATGAGGCGAGTTAGGTCATTGCTGAGTGAAAACAGATTGAAGGAAAGTTGAACAACTTGTTAAGTTCAGCTGCTCTGTCCATGCTTTTGACAAAACACCACTCTTGTGGTACGAGCTCAACACCATGATCTTACACTGTCATATCAAGATCCAACATGCAGGAACACACATGCTGGTATGAATACAGAATGGGACATAATTTGAGGAAATGAATAGCTAAAGACCAAATGGAACTCATATCTTCGAAATTTATCTCATATTCATGCTTATGCATGTTGGTGACATAGACACAATGCAGCAAAATAAGAAACTAGACTGCAAGATTGATATGATGATTCAAATTTGAACTTATACTTCATCCATCTTCCACATGCACATCTTGCAACTTTCACTCCTAACCATGCAACATATTCAAGCACAAATCACAATCCATTGAGCCATCATATACATGTTCAACTGAATCTTCATTTGAAGTTCAAAGCCAGTGCATACTAGTAATAATCAAGTGAGCATAACTGAAGTTCAAATGCATAAACCAAGGTTCACTAGACCGAACACGTGACATCAATAAGAAGAAATCGCACATAATGTAGCAATTATCATCACATCACTCGTTTTTACTAATCTAATTAAAGAAAACAATAACTGAACCAATACATACATAATTCCTGGTTGTAATACACTTTTAAGATATAATGACAAATACACCTGTGACTAGTATTCTAAAACCCAGTGCAGTTTTGCGTGTAAATAGTTCATACCAGCTGCTTACAGAGCTCATGATTACCTTAACCACTAACAAAGTTCAGCAAAAGGAAGGAAAGATATGAACCTTGAGCTTCCTCTTAAGGCACCAGATTCAAAGACTTGTAAGAATTATCAGTAACCCAGTATGAACACTTATAGCAACTCATTGTTTTTGTTACCTGATTGACATGTAACATCAAGGCTACTCATCTAGATGCCAAAATTGCACATTTGGACGAACTCCATGTCAACATCAAGATACTTGGTCCAATGGTTCTTGTATTGGTTCAAAGCAATATCGAGCCAAGGTTTCATGTCCCCATTGTAATGAATGACTGCAGCATTGTTGATCTCATCCATGCTAATACTTGGATTGTACCCAAGTCCAAGCACCTGCCATGATTTGTCCAATGACTTTGTTGTTGAATAGAATGTGATCAGGCCAAGTGGAAGAGTCCCTGACTTCCACAAAGTTTGTTCCTTATTCTGGCCACAGAATTCAACAAAATATTGATTCAATCCATGTGTCATTCAATCTAGAACACAATCACAAATTCAAGTGTCCTCAGCTATGATTTGGCATAGTTTTAGCCACTAAGTCGATGCCTGAATTGATAACAGAACAAAAAAAGTTTTACGTAAAAGCAAAAATGCACTTACCAAATTCTGCCAGTTACGGTACTGATCAGTTAATTTCTCGTGCCTCCAAGCATCAAGATCAAAAATGTTTATCCCATATGCCCAAGCACAAGCCTTGGGATTAAACCTGTCCTTAATGAGGGGATGTGAGAAGTTTAGGTGCTGATCATACCGGTTAAAAGATCCAAAGCAAGTCTCTACAGCCCCATTGACCTTCCCCTCCATATCAATCTCCCACAACCCTGTTAAGTCCTTCTTAACCACAATGTCATCATCTAAAAGTAAGATTTTGTGCAGCTTAGGATACATCTCAGGCAAATAAAACTTCAGCTGCTTCAACAATGGCACATCAGAGGAGCTCGGGAATGTGAAATCATCCACAGTCTTGACCTCCACATGGGCACCCCCTTGCACCGGCCTCATCTTGAACCAAACATTCATTGCTGCAATGCTCATCTTACCGCTCACCACATGAAAGACGTGTTTGGAAGGGTCATCTGCATTCATCACAGTGGAATTCACCACCACAGAGACAGCGATCACATTATCAGAAAATATGGCATAATGATACAGAGTGGGGTCCTCAAATTCCAATGCAGGCTCCTCATCCTTGTACTTCTGCGGATGAGCAATCCTCTCCTCCATCAACCTCATTGCCAAGCAATGCATGCTCTTGGGAATGGACTTGGCGGCAATAAAGCTTGCCAAAGCTCCATTCTTCTTGGCCTTCCCCAGCAACTCATTCACAGCAAAAATTGTATCTTTCAACTTCTGGATCTTCAGCTGGTTATCATAATTCTCCTTGCTCTCAGCAATCATCAACCTTGCAGTCTTCACCTTCTCCTTCACCTCCTTCTCGAAGTGCCTCAGCACATCCTCATCCACAGGCCCGTCTGTCTCGAACAGGGAGGACTTGTAATCGGGTTTCACCTTAACATCAGAGAAATCCCGTGCCAAATCGTCGAACATCCTCAACTGCTTCGAGCTGTCCATCTTCAGCTTCCTCGCGTAAGAAGCATAAGCATTCACGAGCAAGATGTGGTCGGTGGCTTGCTTGTGTATCATGTTTAATCGGGTCTTCAGAGGGTCCGATTTCAGCGCCAGAAAAGACCTGCGCACATACGCGTTCCCAGTAGTCGGAAGCGCCTACACAACCAAACCCAGATCAAAATCACAAAACCAAATCGACCCAGAAAGTAAAACATCAAATTGAACCAACCCCATTCAGATTCCAGCTACTGGGTTCACAAAATTGATGGGAGAAAAGGGAAAAAATAAAGAGACTTACTGATTCCTCCGGCGAAGTAGATGGGTTGCTGGTGAGGAGGACGGAGAGGGTGGCGATGAAGAGGAGGAAGAACATGGCGGAGACGAAGACCCGGTATGAGAAGAAGCTCCGGAAGCCGGCGGATCCGAATTCGGGTCCAACACCGCCGCGGCTTCCTCGGACGGCGACGGCCATTAGAAGACCGACACTAATCAGTTTTGGGTAAGACTGAGAGTAAATGGCGTGAGATTGAGATCTGGGTATGAGCAGTACCTTCCGATATTTAATTGATGATGGTACTAAACTATAGGTAGTGAGCGTCGGTGAATGGAAATGGAGAGAAAGATCCGATCTGGTTTAGTCTGAAAAGATTAAGATTAAAGGAAGACTTTTTGGTTGTGTTTGTCTGTGGGCTTGGTCTCAGTGTCACTCAAACACACTGATCTGGTCAAAGGGTTGACTTATAAGATCTGAACATGGTTCTAATTCTTCATGAAATGCCTCAAATACACTAATATGATACATTTGAAGTCCTAATGCTCAGAACATTTGAAATTTATCACTGAACTCTGCTGCTATTCTCACTACAATCTTGCTAATATTTCTTCTCCAACTTCAAAAGCCTTGAACTCACACATAAATATGACCACAATTACTCTTAGATATCATCAACAATCAGCCATTTCGAGCAAAACATATCTAAATCTTCACAGTTCTCATTTTTCAGTCAAATCCTGTCATAATTTCCCAGTTTGTCCTTTCAATCTTCCATCATTTGAAACTATTCTACATTAAAATCTATCCCTCTATTGTTAGAGATTAGATGGGGATGTTTAGAAGGAAGTTTTAAGTAGGCCTTTGGCTAAGATAGTAAGTAATCCTTGTTTCAGGAATAATTTACTCAACACTATACACATTTCAACAAGTAGATCCAAACACACCTTCAAGTTCCAAATGAACACTTCACATTTCACAAGAACAGAATCACCACAAATCAAAATAGAACACCAATTCTACAAAGCACAATGAAAATGTTTGGATTAAGTATGAATATGTAAGTAAACACCAACTTAAACCGGGCCAAGTGGCAATGAGCTGTCTTCTACGGGGCCAGTCAAGTGATTGCCTCTATTTGTTCAACCCATAAGACACAATCGACATAACTTATAGCATGACACTTTTTGTGTATGATTGAAGGAAGAAAACTCCAATTATTGATGATGACACATTGAAACTGCTCTTAAAATCAAACAAGTTTTTTTTTCGTCCAATTAAGATAAAGTGCAAAGTTGACTCTAAAACACAAAATCAAAAGATAAACAGCTTGTCACCACCAGTTGGTTCTAAGGATCTAGATGAAAACAAAGGCAGAGATGAATGCTAGAGATCGTTGATACAAAGAACAATGTAAAATTTTATTTGAAAACAAGTTGCATTCGGGCATTTTTATTACACAAAGGCAGCGCAAGTCATAACAATATAAGCAATTCTTATATTATTTCAAGTGGCAAAAATATCAAGACTATTTCCATAGGGAAGGAAGACCTATACAACATCTTAAGCTTCTATGTCACCATCATTATCAACGAAAAGAACCAACTCCACTTGATCCTACAAGGTTATTATTTATTTACCTAAAGCTAAATGCAGTTCTAAGCAAACAGTGCAAAGTTGAATCTGACCTGTGCCTCCCTGACCAGGCCATGAACATGAACATCCCTCTGAGCCTTCCTCCTTTCGTACTCAGCATCATCCGTGGCCAATTCATACCGACAAATGGGACACGTATTGCGAATGCTCAGCCATGGCAAAATGCAATCCGAATGGTAATAGTGACAACAAGGCAGCTTCCTGACCTTCTCATCCGGCAAAACGTCGTCTTTACACACAGCACAAACCACAATACTCTCTCCTAAACCCTCTTTCCTCAGCTCCACCAGAGGGAGGCTCTCAACGACAGCCTTGGCCGCCGGAGGACTACCCTGCAAAGCACTATCCATCTCCTCAAATTGCCCAAAGAGGGTCTCACCTTGATCATCACCATGCACAGCCAAATAGGAATCAAAATCTGCATCAGGTTCAAAAATAGAGTCCCTCTCTGAATTGATCCCAGCCAATAGAATCTCCCATTCCAGACTCCTAATTGCTTCCAATGTAGGATCATGATCTTCATCTCCATCTTCTTCTTCTTCTGCAGAGATTTCAGACAGTTCCTCAATCACTCCTAGAGCCCCCAACTCTTCTCTCTCAGCATCGGCCGTTTCATCCACCTCTTCCCACTCCTCATCATTCGGATCCCTACACCCAAAACCATCCCAGCGCAGCCCCAAATCTGAATCAGAATCAAAACCATCCGCAGGAACCATGTACTCGGAACTCCAATCAATCAAATTCATAGCCCCAAATCCAGAAACACCGTCCTCGTAATCCGAATCAACAAAATTCATAATCCCAAATCCAGAAACACCGTCATCATAATCCGAATCAACCGAATTCACAATCCTAAATCCAGGAACATCGTCCTCGTAATCCGAATCAACCAAATTCATAATCCCCAATCCAGCAACACCTTCCTCGTAATCCGAATCCGAATCAAGGCCAGTAACCCTAAGCCCCTCATTTTCACCGTCACCACTGAACTCGGGGCTGGCGCCGGAGGGAGGGTGACCGAAATTAAGGTCGACGGCGGCGGAGAAGTTAGGGAACAGTTCGAGATCGGGATCGAGATCTAGAGCCTCCGAGTCTGAATCCAATGATCGCGCCATTGTTGATTGAAATCTGCAGATAGTAGTGTCGATGACGAAGACGATTGATATCAATATGTGTTGTGTTCACTTTTTTTGTGTGTTTGGATTTGGGTGTGGGGCCCACTACACATAACCGTACTTAAAACGCAACGTTTTGGTAGCAAACCAAACCACTGTACAAAACTTAAGGTGCACGGAACCCTGAGCCTCATGCTGGTTTTGTGCTTGCTTCAATATATATAAGTAACAAAAACGTAACCAAGAAAGTGAAATAAACAGAATTGAAAGAAACAACCAAATCAAAATGCATGATCAACATTCGATACAATTTCTATTAAAACCCGCTCCAACACAAAAGCTCAGACTATTGTCTGTGAATACGAACGAGAAGAAAAAACAAATTATTTATAAACATGAACCGCACTCTGATATTATATTAAAACTCGATTCATCAGCTTCAGTAGTATCTAGTTCTTTCATCTTCCTTCATCGGCATTCCCTTGTTTAAATAAATAAACTGCAGCTGAGATCAACAAGACGAGAATCGCCACGAGAACATGCTTAATGTTGAGCACTCCGGCATCAATCCTCCTTAATCTTATAGTCCCAATCTCACAAGCCTCCCGAGGCTCGATTTCAGTCTCGACCACAGACATGTTTTCTCCATTCTTGTTCATCTGAAAAATAGTAGTTCAGATCAGTCATGTTTCATTCCTGCATTTCCAAAACATATCTGAAGCAAAAGAGGCAAAGACACAAACATGATCCTCAACTATTACTATCCTAAGTAGTTTCCTTGTAAAGCACAAACACGAACACATCAAAACTCAACAATATAGATGCAGGAACAAAATAAAGCATTGTTTCCAAGTAAAGCGATACAATTATGTTATGGGGTTGTATGCAGAAATATAAAGAACACTTAGAAATACACGATAGACGAATCAAATGATATTTACTTACCTCAGAGTGTTTACCATTTTCTTGACTATCCCGGCTCATACATGCAGAGGAGTTCTCATTTTTCTGTTGCAACTTCATTACCAATATTTTGTTCTCCTCAGCCAATAAAGAAATCTGCATACAAATACGAAGTAATGTACATTATAAGAGACCACACCCTAACATTATTATTATTATTATTATTATTGAAATAGGGCAATACCTGCTTATGAAGGCGCTCTCGTTGAATAGCAAGTTGCACAACCAAATCAGTTATCACTTTGGTCCTCACACCGACATCCTTTTCAGTATCCAATTTCATTCCCTCAGATTGATGCAAAGCTGCTTCCAAGCATTCCGTTCTTCCTCTCAGAAAATCCACTTCCTTGCTCAAATCTGCATGTGATTCAGACAGTACTACACACTTATCTTCTGCATTATCAGCTCGACTTTCAGATTCTAAAACCTTCAACTTCAAATCCTCGATTAGATTCTCCATATCCCCAATTGTAGTATCCAACATGCTTTGCTTCTCGAGGCACACCTCATTGTTTAGTTCCATGTTTGTCTCAGCTAGCAATTTGCATCTCGCTTCTGCGCTCTCAACTTTATTCTCTGCTTTGGATAGTTTCTCTTTCAGATCCTCGGTCACATTTTCGAATTCATTAAATTGGTATTGTAAATCATTATCCTCTTTTGGAGTTTCTTCAGCCGAGACCTTTGTGTCTGAAGATTTCAACTGGTTCTCAAGTGAAGTTACCTTCTCCCTCAAACTGAATGCTTCTGAACTCACAAGAATCAATTTTTCTTCGATTTCACTCAAGCTGACTTTCAAGATCTCTGTCTGTGCCACAAAGAAGTCATTGAGTCTTGTCTCGCCACTCTCAACCCTCTTCAAGGTACTTTCTTGTGATTTCAGGTTCTTGTCAGCAGCTTCGAACTTAGATTTCAGTTCATCTTCTCGCTCGAGGGAGCCATTCAGATTCAACTGTATGATATTGATTCGACTTAATAGTTCTTTTGAAATTCCCAGTAAGACCTCAGCAAGATACTCAGCCTCAAACAACTTCCCCCAAACATTACATGTTTCTTCCTCAATGTAGCATAACTCAGTTTCATAAGAGAGTAGGTTTTGCTTCAGCTCTTCCTGAACTTGTCTTGATTCAGTCAGCTTCTTTTCAAGACTCATCTCTCTGGATAAAGACCTCTCCAGAATAATCAGGATGTCTCTTTGTTGCTCTTCGGTTTCCATTTTTATCCTTGTGCCCGTGCTCAACTTAATGTTATCTTCATCATTGAAACATGTTAAGGTCCTCGTGAGTGTGCCTGATTGAGTTCTAATATCCAAGACCTGTTCTTGCAGCTGCTTCAATGATTCTTCTGAACCAAGTAATTTTTCTTCCATTGCCAAGTTCTTACATGAAGATATTAGCTCACGGGCACGAACTGTTTCTGTATGAAGATTAGTCATAAATATCTGCAGTTCTCTTGCCTCTGAACATAGAATTCTAGATAGGAGATCGAATTCAAGAGCCTTAATGAAGGAGTCAGCTGATAAATCTTCTTTCTCTGAAGCAAAACTTTCGAGCTCTCGTTCCTTTGTTGCCACATTCATCATGAGTGCATTCAAGTTGAGGAGTTTCTCAGAAGAGCATGATATATATAACTCCACTCTTGTTAGGAGCTCAACACCGTAATGAACTGAAAAATTATCTTTGTTAACAGCATCAGTATCCATGTCAATAATGTGCTGATTCTGCTTGCCTCGAAAGCTCAGAGTATGTTACTGTTACTACAGGTTTTTGTTATGAGAAAGATGATTAGTAAACCACACAGACATGAACATGCATAAAACGAGTGAGTGAGAATTCAAATCAAAATGTTATTTGTTGCTTGCTACATTGGACAAAATGATGACTTTATGCAAAAATCTTTTGATCTTTGGTACAAGTTAAGATGACAACTAGTTTACGAATAGTATGGAGAATCTCAAGAACCTGTTACGCTACACCTTAATCTACAAACCCAGAACATAAGAGCATGAACCTATCTAATCTAGTGACCAATGTGACTTAGATATACAAACCCAGAACATACGAGACTATCTAGAACATATCTGATGTTACATTCTCAGAATTAGAATCACTAATTTTGTTACCATTCATCATCTAAGTTGTGGAAAAGGAAAGAGACCCAAATCAGATTTCCAACTGCCCAATCAACAATTGAACATAGATATTGAATGAACAGAAACCCTCAAAATCCCCACAAAACAAGAAAGCTACGAACCCATATCTCAGCATTTTCAAATTGCGATATATGACAAGGAAATAGCATACTCTATAACTCATCTGAAGTAACTTTCCCAAGAAAATCAGAGAGAAATTGATGATGGCAGAGATTCGAACCTTGAAATGAAAATATCCAGTGCTGAGGAGACGAGAAGCAAATCAGTGCTCAAACTCCAGAGAGTCCATGAATGTTTCATCCAGATTACGAGAATCATGGTTTGTTATACTCGTACCACTCAGAAAATGAACAGTTGCACTAATAAAGTTACATATATTTTTGTATATAGTATATTTTGATTATTCATATTTATTAAAAAAAATAGGAAAATACAAATCCAATTAATCCCCGACTAAACTTCAGAGGTCCTAACCGCCCGACTAGCACCTAACGGTTTTTACAACTTTGATAATAATATTTTTATAAGTTGAAACCCTTATTTTTATATTTTGATGCATATTGTGTCGATTTATTTTATTTTAAAATGATGATTTTGTCCTAAAAAATAAATTAATTAAAAAGTAAAAAAAAACAATAAACAAAATCATTTTTTTGTTTTTATATTTTACTATTGTAATTAAATGTTTCATTCTACTAACTTAATCGAGTTATTCGAATTCTGCACTTTTTGTTTTTTGCTTTTTATTTTTTAAGAACAAAATTGGGAATTTATGATACAAGACGCAACAAAATAAAACTTGAGAACCACAATGGGATGAATGTGTTTGTCTAAGTAATACATGGAAAAGGTGATTCAAACCCTTAACAGCTTCAATTAAGCTTTTGATAAATTCATCAGAATGATATGAAAATCAGATTACTTGATCATCCGATAAACATCAAAAAAACGTGTAATGGATTAAAATTAATGGCAAAACAAAATGAATTAAATTATTATCAGAACTGTGTGAAAATTATTAACAAAACTGGATGGCCAATGTAGACTTTACTTGGCTAGGAATGCAGAAACTAAATATCACACTCTAGCCACTACACATGGCCTACTTACGATATATTGGTCACGAAAGGCACCAACCTTCTGTAGTCCCTTCTCCTCCCCAGGGTGCAGGCATTAAGGATGCGCCCTAGGATCGCTCTCGAGTTCTGCACACCCACCTCTCTCGGTGACATCGACATCCCTGCTTCAGTTGAGAAAGCCTGTGAAGCAATGGATGAGCTGGCCCCGAATCCTGACCCCGACCCCAGGGCATACTGCAGGGGCCCACTTCGAGCTCTGAACGAGGTCTGTGGCACAACCACTTTGTCATCAACCATACCAAACCCATTGTCAAAGGACCCTGGCTCGTAAGGGTATGAGCCTCCCAACGAACCACAGCTCTGCAAAAGAGCTTCCAGTACACTCAATGCCTCCCAGCACGAAGTGCTCTCCACCAGCTGGGACAAAATTGCATACATGTGGGGGCTTTGGGCCGCATCCA
>JAYMSU010000972.1:0-11567 GCA_036897765.1 Erodium chrysanthum | reverse complement strand
CGCCCCGCCCCCGCAGAGAAGGCGCCGATCCGCCCCCCCAACGACCCCCCGGAAGACTTCGACTGGCGCGACCACGGAGCCGTCACTGGAGTCAAAGATCAGGTAATTTATAATCATCCACACCTATATGCTATGCTAAGATATGTGTTGATTGTTGGATTGAATTAATAATAGGGATCTTGTGGGTCATGCTGGTCGTTCAGCGCGACGGGGGCTTTGGAGGGAGCTCATTTCCTGTCCACGGGAGAGCTGCTGAGCTTGAGCGAGCAGCAACTCGTCGACTGTGACCATGAGGTTTCAATTCTCTGCTCTATTTCATTCTTCCCTAATTTGGAATAACAAGCACAAACTGTTATAAATCTGTTATTTGACTTCTTTTTTAGTATACACAATAATCTTATGGAGGTGTGACTTTGAGATTAGTGCTATATCAATGGGGATGTTCTGGATTTGTGCTATATCTCTCTTTTTTACTCTGTTTTGCATCATTTGCATGTTTGAAACCTCCAAGGATATTGCTATCCTGGTGATTAGCTCTCTCAGGTCCCAAGGGTTGGTCTTCCATAGGTGTGAAAGCTTAATAAATCCATTATGTGGATCCAAACAAGCCCCCATCAATGTTACTTTCATGATGTTGTCTCTTGGCAGTCAACATCATGGACCAATATATTAATGAGTGAGCATGGTCCTTACTCTATTGGATTTGCATCCCATACCATTGTTTTTTCTTTTTGTTTGAAAATTCCTATACAAATCTACCCATAATCCCACCCCCACCCAATACCAATCCCAACAAGATTCAAACTCACTATCTCCAGGATGGAGTGTAAAGATTGGGGTGTCCCCTTGGGAAATCATACCATTTTTTATTTAATCCATGGTAGATAGAGTTTTCCCATGATAAATAAGTGAGTTTAATCTGTAAACCTACTTTCTCCAATTCAGAAGCCTACTAGTGGGGTAGAACTCTCAATCATTCTCAATTTTTCATGGCTATGGTAGGACTAGGTCCATAGTTTATTTCTGTAATAATCTATCTAATGCTATTAAGTCAAGAAAAGTATGTTTAGGCCTAATAAATGTCCTAAACTATTCTCATCGAGCGTTTTTAGACAGTATAGATTGTCAAATTGCTTTCATGGTCTGTGGATTAGACGTTGGCGCTGAAATCAAATTGCTTGAATTATCCCAATCATTGTTGATGGTGCTACTGAGTATTTGCTATGTGTATCATCTGGTTTGAAACTTTTGTGTAATGTAGTGTGATCCAGAGGAAGAGGGTGCTTGTGACTCGGGCTGTAACGGTGGGTTGATGACCTCTGCCTTTGAGTACACCCTCAAAGCTGGTGGACTTGAGCGAGAAGAGGACTATCCATACACTGGAACTGATGGCACCTGTAAATTTGACAAGAGCAAAATTGTTGCCTCTGTATCTAATTTCAGTGTTATATCCATTGATGAGGACCAAATTGCTGCAAATCTGGTGAAGAATGGCCCACTCGCAGGTAGCTGCCTTTGGTATATTTAAAGTTGTGTTTTGCTTTAGGAAGTTTTCATCTGTTGTTGGCAATGAGAATAGGAAGTTAAATCTTGTATGGTATGGTGCAGTGGGTATCAATGCAGTGTACATGCAGACATATATAGGAGGAGTTTCATGCCCATACCTTTGCGCAAGGCGACTGGACCATGGAGTGCTCCTAGTAGGATATGGTTCTGCTGGCTATGCTCCAATCAGACTGAAGGAAAAGCCCTACTGGATCATCAAGAACTCATGGGGTGAGAACTGGGGAGAAAACGGCTACTACAAGATCTGCAGGGGTCGCAATGTCTGTGGGGTGGATTCCATGGTCTCAACTGTTGCAGCTATTCACTCCACATCTCACTAAATCAACAACTTTATGTACCATGGGGTGTTTCATGTCTGTGCTAAAGGAAATGGACCTTTTGTAAATATGAAATGTACTATATTTGGATTTGCATGGACAAAAAGCAACTTTATTTGTAATATATATTATGCCGTTGCCAAGGATCAATATTGCCTATTTCAGAAATGTAACATCCTGTGTATCTATCCCAATAAAATCCTTGGCTTTAATTAGCAGAATATCTCAATAGAAAGTCTCAAACGAGTATTTTGACTGGACTAGTTACAGATACCCAAATGTGCAGGATTTTACAAAATGATACGTTACAATACATACATTACAAGTTTACAACAGATCACTATTATAGTGTAGAATGTATAAACCATATGACGTGTAGTGTTGGGAACTGCACAAGATGATGGAATTGCCGTCACAATTGAGCACTCAGCGCACAAACCTCAATTGGCACCAGCAGGCAAGCAAGGCTCTATATTCCGGATGAAGGACAACACATCAGGAAACCTAGGATACATTTTCTCTGGTCTCAAACCTCTGGTCTTAATGATAGGTGGATAAATTTTCTCTACTTCAGTGAATACAATATGGTTGATTTATGTTTCCTATACTTGAAGAGTATCAGTGCTTCAATCATCAATCTTCTTCCTCACCCAGTGATGCAAATGAAAACGGGTCGAACTTGTAACCACTTCCCTCATAAAACTTGTTCTGGAACTCCACCCAGTGAAGTCGCAAGGCGTGCAAGAATGCACTCAGGGTTTCCATCACTAGGAGCACTCCAACAGTAGCACATATAAAAACAATTATGCCAATTATAAGAATGATTGTATTGTTGAACCTGCATGATGGTCACTAAATGTGCTTACTGAATATTTCATGTCATTTACACAATAAAATGTGAGTAATGTGTTTACAATAACTTACCCCCAGGCCAGAAGCAAAACTTTGTCATAGAATACACTGGACAACTCTGAGTGAGCTAGACTGACCAAAATGTAAACAACACCATCAGTAACTAACACATAACTCTACAAGTAAATTTTCAGTAGTGCAGCCCATATAGAATATATGAAAGCTTCTGCTGTTAATTCCTGTCAATCTCATATAAAATGGAATTTACATATGACCTGAGAACTACATCCCAACATGAATTAATTACTGCTTTTAAGTGACCAAGCTTCTAGTGAACAGCATGAACAGCTATTTGTTTTAGGAAAATCTGCGTTCTGATTTTGTCCTTGCACTTTGTACAGTTCCAATTTAATCATTGCAGTATCCCACAGTTTTATCCGACTGTGGGATTGATTAATAGAGTATACTACTATGTTTTAATGAGAAACAACAGTTGCATCTTAAAATGTGTGTCATGAGAAGATTTCAAGTTGTCATCTACTGACCTGAGTGCCCATAACCGTAGATATGAAGCTGTATTAGACACAGCTCCAAGTACAAACTCTATAGTATGTATAAGTTGGTGAACAAAGACCTCACTGAACTCAAACTCCTCATGCGGATGGGAATCATATTCTTGTTCCATTTCAAAAGAGTCGTCTGTGCTTTGAAGCATTGCATAGGACTGACCTTGGCGCCTCTAAGGAAAATAATATCAACACTTGTTAGGGTAGTTCGTGTGTCAGTGCTTCTGTCTGTGTGTGTGAGTGACAGAGAGAGAGGGAGGGAGGAAAAACATAAGAGCTTCAACATTATATCAGGAGAAAAAATAATAATAATAATAGTAATTTGAGCATACCTCCTGATGCTGTTTCTTCATAAGAAAAGGCTTGGGGAATAGCATCCACGGCACAGCAACAAGAGCTGATAGTAGCAGGGTAACCTGGTTTTGAAACACGGATAATAGAATTAGTGTCCGGGTTGTATTTCATAAGAAAGCTACTGTCCTATAAGCACAATGAGAAAAGGCTGAACCTGAAGGAACTTCTGGCCAATAAAAAGCTGGTTTTCACCCAAATCATCAGTAGGGCTTAGGAACATGTATATCATTACATGATAAAGATCAGCTTTTGAACCTGTGCACCATTTTATTATTATGAGGAGCGAAAGGTAGCCAAAGAGGCTGTTCAAAAATATGAACTGCGGAACAAATTGGTACCTACAAGCATAATTATCACCAATGTTAATGTCATAATGGTCATGGTATCTGAAAACAACTTATATATTTTCCTGGATCTCATCTACGAACAAGGTGCTGAAGCTCAACGTGCAAGGGATCAATTAAGAATACTCACCAAATATTCAGTTTATCCTCAAAGAATTTTGCATTGAAGTAACTCATTATAATTCCAAGATTCATCTGGGCCACTCCTAGTAGAATTGACATCTTCATCTTCAACGAATTAAGAAATGGCAATTCACTCCGGGAACCATGCCACTTGGGATCCACACCAAATGGATACGTTGCCGACACCTTTATTAAACCTTCTGTTGTAGCATCCCTGAAACAAATATGACAAGTCGGATAACACTGGAGAAAAGGACAAGTGGGTTCTCAATCAGACATAAACATAATTTATCACTGACAGATACCTGCAAGAAAGGTCGCGACATTCATATGCAGAGGGCCCAAATAATTCAAATGGGACAGAAAAGAACTCATTGTAAATTAATCCTGTGTAGATTGAGAATATTGCCATCATCAAAATAATGTATCGACCCCCAAATATCATTTCTGTGATGTCTCCAAGCTTCTGTTATTAAACGGTCGAGTAAGTTGAAGAGCCTTGCAACAAGTAAAACCAAACACAGCAAAATGACCATCAACAACAAGCCATGTGCATGAAGCAATTACCTGACTTGAAAATTTCTTTTCCCTGATAATGAAAAACAGTGTTGCCAGGAGCAAGCATATGCCATGTCCCCAATCACCAAACATCACAGCAAAAAGGAAAGGGAATGTGATAATAGTGTACACACCAGGATTTGCTTCCTGATACGTAGCCACCCTGCAAAAAGATTTTATTATCTGGACAATTGATAAAAATAACCAAAAACAAATTTATGAAGCAATTCTATATTCTCACTGATATTTAGGGTACACACAGCCATGCACAGAAGGTAAAATATGTTGCTGAATAAAAATGAATATATCAGTACCGATAACATCATTCAAAATAATACAGGTTTTGGCATATTTCAAGGTAACTCACCCATAAGCATCTACAATTTCTTGAATAGCAGAAGTAAATTTGTTTGTGCGAAAATATGTAGGCGGGGATTCCTTTGTATGCAAGACTTGGAATATGGCCCCAACTTGTGAGTTGCTGTCATATGTAGCCTGCTGTAATGTATGTTGAATCTGTAACAATTAAAAACTAGTCAATTAAAGATCCAATAAGGAATAAGTTCAACTTGTCCTGATATATGGAATATTACATTGTGTGCTGCATCAAACAGACCATGCAACAAGATGAGAAAACAAACCTGACTTGTTGCAAAAACTGGGCACCAACCTTCCGCTACGAGACACTTCTTGGTCACATCAATGCTAAGCATATTGAGAGTGTGGTAAATGGATTTTTCCTTCTTCACCTATGTAAATTCGATTTAACAAGGCTCAATGTCAGAAAAAGAAGGATTT
Organism: Erodium chrysanthum; assembly: GCA_036897765.1. Classification (NCBI taxonomy): domain Eukaryota; kingdom Viridiplantae; phylum Streptophyta; class Magnoliopsida; order Geraniales; family Geraniaceae; genus Erodium; species Erodium chrysanthum. Next base: position 6,089 of record JAYMSU010000972.1, on the reverse strand, counting down.
TGGTCTCATCTAATTCCCCAAAGCAAGTAAACAATATACACAAATGAAAAAGAGCAAAGACAAATAAAAAACCAGGAGGTTCCACTGTTCAAAATGAAGGCCAATCTTGTGTAACAGATTGCTCCTGTGCAGCTGTCCAGCATCTAATGTAGTCTCCAGTTCAGAAATCCTTCTAGACACCTAAAAAGTACAGCAAATAGTTATTACAACTTCAGTGTGAGTATAATGTGGAACTCCACCACAATTGAGCCAAGATTGATCAATGCATGCAAACTAAATATTTATACAAGGTGAGACATGCAAGAATAAAATAGATAACTTTCTGTTCATCCCTGTAGAATGGTGTACATAGGAAGACTCGATTTTAATTATCAAGACTACTTTATTCTATGTTATCCACTTATCCCTAAACATCATCTTTAGCAATTGTTTGCACAAAGATCTGAAGAACCCGAATGGTATATCAAGTCTTTCAGACATGTAGATATCGAGTGGCAGAAATCATAAATTCTGATTTGAGGTCATTACATGAATATAAACAATTTAGGATCATGCTTCAATTATCTTTTTTTACAAAAAAAAACAGATGCTAATTAAGATATTAGGAACCCATCACATAAAAAGAGCGGGTCAGTGAAGATTTTGGATTCAATTAAATCGTGTTCAATGCTATTGATTAAAATGCCAGATGACTCAAACAAACAATTACAGAATAAATTACCAGTCATAACACCACACAAGATAAAGTAATCTGATGATTCTGATTTGTTCTACTACATGCCTTTAATGAACATAATTGCCAAACTACAACTAGACTGTTAAAGCTAAATGAGAAGCAGTCAAGTTGGAGTATCCGGAAATCCTTCACTCCGCACAAAGGAAATGGGGTGTACCTCTGCAATCTTCTGATACTGTTTGCTTATGTCATCTGTGAACGGATAACGATTTGCTCCAAAAGCTTCACATATTTTCACAATCTTGTTCTTTGCCCTTTTTCCAGAATAGAAGACGGCAAAAACATTCTTTTCAACCTATAAATTGATTGATTCATCAGTTCCCAATTCAAAACAAGGAAGAGTAGCTCATCACTAATTATAAAAAGCTTCACATTGGGAAAAACAGGAACTAAATAAAATAGTATGCTAAAGTGAATCAAATGATAAAAAATGATGCATGTAGACATATTTCAAGATAACATGTCATGGTAAACTTCTGGTGCCAACCTTGTCTCCAGACACGGGGTCAATTACAGGATCTTGAACCACAGCTTGCTTCAAAAACACATTACCCCTGGTTGCACGAAACAGAATCCTTTCAAAAGCCATGGATTTTTCTCTCCGAACAAGACCACTAATAGACCCCAGCTTAACATGCTTTGATGGATCGATTATCATTTCCTACATAAGGTCAAATCATAAGCATCTCCAAAATATAAGTGTATGATTTCCCAAGTAAACTCAAGAAAAATGGTGCAAGAAAGAATCTTTACTTGCTCCAATAATAAAGGCCTATCGATAGATTTTTCACCATGTGGCTGGTCTTCAATCTCTCCCTGCTGGACAGTGGCATCACTCTGAGCCAAATGGAAGAACTCACCAGCCTAAATGGAAGGAGAGGGATGAAAGAAAGTAAAACAACACCTCCTGTATTAGTCAAATCTGACTTAAGCAAGGAAAAAAGAAAACACGGCAATTTGCAATTAGCAGTTTTCTTCTGCATATACAAAACCTACATACATATATAATGCAGTATCAATGTAAATACAGAGAAGAGGCAATACAATAATAGCAAGAAATAGTCATACCTTCTGCAAGACAAGTTTATATTCTAGAAGCTCATTATAAGAGCATTGCAGCTTTTCGTTGTTCCCGTTTATCTCTATCAACTCAGCCTCAAGTTCCTCAAGTTTTACCTAGCAATAACAACAGTTAAAATGATTGAAAACATAAGGATTATTAGCTACTTTGATCCCTACCTTTAGTTTTTTGGGGTCATTTTAGTCACCTAAGTTTAAATAGTGGGTCAAAATAGTTCTTCCTGCAGTAAGTAAACATTCGATATGCTAAAAGATAATTTTAGAAGGATATGTGCTAATAATTTGTCTGAAAGTTATCACGCCAGTATGTTTAACAGTTGACTAACACTAAGGACTATTACGGCCCAGTTTTAAAATTTGGAGACCGGACTTGCCTAAAACCTTCAGACACTAACATGATGAGTTTCTCTAACACTAGGAACCAAAATGACCAATAGTTCAAAACAACATAATTTTATCCAATATTATATTGAGATCCAAGTTTCTTTGTACCTCCAAGTTGTCTACATCAATACCAGCATTTGTTGTAGATCGCGCAGATGGAGATACACCAGCCTTTGTCATGTACTCCTTAAAGAAGTGTAGCCTACGAGCCATTTCCCCACATCTTCTGATCTGCGTGATAAAAAGCACATGAAGTTTACATAAAACTCAAAAAGGAAGTTTACTATTCTGGTGAATATAAGAAGAACGTGAACACACCTGAGCAGCATAAGTGCGCTGAAAAGGGCTCTTCTCTGCATTGAGCTGCAGCATAGGCATAAATTAATGAAATGTAAAAAACAGAGGAGATCAACAAAAAAAGGGATCCTCTATACAAAGTCAAGGCGCTCATTTTTTTGACTAAGCCTCTTATACAATCTGAAGAAGAAATGGAATTGGAATGTATTAACAAGTCTCATACAGGGCAGCACCAGTTCATTTAACAGGATGCATTTCACTCCTGAACTTACATTAGGTATAATAGATTCTCCATCCCCAATTGCAGGAAATTGAAGAGTTGACTATAATTAAGATTTACTCATACTGCCAACAGATGAAACAAAACCCTTGAACATACAGTTCCTGAAGCATGCGAATGAGATTGGAACACATTCGATTTGAAATCCACATAGTATCCAACAAACAAGTAATGTAGTCAAAGAGGGATTATAGGTCAAATTAGGAGGAGAAAAAGTGAAGGTGAAGCAAGAGGCAAGAATCATGGTTTAGCGAGAAATGAAGCAGAAGGAGATGGCTTACATCTTTGAATTGAAAGAGGCCAATGTTGGCGAGGTAAGAGATGGTCCGGTATGCTGATTCCATGGGAATTATGAGTTGCACCAACTGCATCGGCTCCGACCGCATCAGATCCATCGTCGGCCAGCACCCTCCTTCACCCACCGGCGAGATCTGTTGTCTGGTGGTTTGGTTGCGGTTCGCCTTTCTGCTTTCACTCACCAAACATTCTCAATGTTGGCTATATAATGCTTTCCCATTACGCCAGATTTACATGACCGACACACGACCGTCACCTTCAACGACGCCGTTTTGCCTGCCTCCTCGCTATTTTGGGAGGCGGGAAAATCGGTTTTTCTTCTCTCCCCACTGATTTAATAGTATGTTTTTTCTTTTCTGTTTTTTACCCCAATGTTTTCATATGTATTTTTTATTACGAAAATATCACTGTAAAATAAGGTCCAGTACAATGCTAGCTAGGATATCTGCGAACAGGTGATTTAGATTCCAAATCCTACTTATAGCATGAGCCATCCGATTCCCTGATTGCCTAACAAACGTGACTGATATACCTGACGTCACATTGTGACTGTTCACTAAAAAAAAGATAATACTATCCTGTAGAACTTGAATTTTCTTGAATCCACAATTTATTTATGCTTTGATGGTAACTGATAGTTATTTTGCATTCAAAAGGCATTAAGATTAAAGAGACAGATGAAAATTGGAATAAAATAATTCAATCAAGGATCTTGAATATTCAAGGTGGGATTGGGAAGAGAGAGGACAGAGCTTGGGTTTTATCTTCTCAGACAATTGACTGTTGTTTTAGCTGAGATTTGTGTGGTCCTCATTTGTTATTTTGTTGATTTAGCTTGTGCTTATTCCTCCAAGTATGAGCTGAATCTATTTTTGTAGGTACTCAAGTCTGTAAGCAATGACTCCTGTTCTTTGTTCATCCTTCAACCCAGTATCAAGCTTGTGGATTATCTGTTTTTGTTTCCTCCTTGGAATCAGCAGCCCCTTTCAATATATTGTTGATTTTTGCTGATAAAAAGAGTATATAAGCAATGAAATAATGCATTCATTCTACTACTGCAATTCCATTATACATCAAACTCAGAAAATCATATTACATATCAACCTAATACACAAAACCTAGAGTCACGAGAATATCCTATTAACATCCCCATGAAAATTTATTACCATGAATCGTAATTCATATCATTGGAATATAAAGTGCAGAGGGAGGGGCATCAGAAATGAACACACCAGTAGCCATAATCCAAAAATATAACCAAAAAATGTATGATGAAGCCAACTACAAGAACCTGCTTCATATGGGAATAGAATCCAGCTGCTGAAACTCAAACCATCCTCTGGGAAGCAGAACAGAGTAAACCGGAGGCGTCTGATCCGATCACTGCAAGGTCACAAACCGTACAAAGCTGCCCATTTTGGGCTGTAACAAATCGTGCACTACAGTAGGGACAGGATGCATCCTTCTGTCCCCGGTAGATAGGGACATACGTTGCTCCACAAGTAACAAATGGGTTTCTGAAGTCATAGTTCAGTGGCGTTACATCTTTCTTATTTTTCTCAGCAGCCTGCATGACTTTTCTGGCAGTTTTTGCTTGGTTTTCATTGGTGGGGTTAGTTTCCAGCAGCCGCCTGGCAAAGTTGGCTGCAGTAATACAATTGCCAGCCTTGAAACAAACAGTCATGGCATTCAACAGAGCAAGTCTCAAGTGAGGCATCTGAAGGTTACAGTGAGTGAAGTAGGCAGCTAGCTCCTGTTGACGAATTGTATTGTCTTTTATTTCCCTCCTCTTAAGTTCCATTTGCAGACCCAGAACATACTCCTTTACAATGATGATTAGTTCCTTAACTTGATCTACTTCTCTCCTTGAATCAACAACCATGAGAGGAATTGTGTGAAGGATACCGAGAAAGAGACGCAAAGCCTCTGTAAACTTTCCAGCAGTAGTGGCTTTGTAACCAGCACTAAGTTTTTCTTCCAATTGAGATAAACTGAATACGAGAGCAGGTGGACCACGTACATTATGAGTTGCTGATTCACTCTTTTCCCTCTCAATAGCCACTGAGAGCACAGGAGCCAAGGAAAAGGCACGCAGATAACTATGGCTGCCCATATGCAAGTCCAGACATAATTGCTTCAACGGTCCAAAGTTTCTTATACCAAGCTGCCGGCTAAGTAAGCGTGTTGCAGTGTCAAAGTTTCCAGCTGCTACATGTTCTGCAGCAAGAGATGATTTCTGACTCCAAATTTGACTTACAGGCAAACCAAGAGTTGGGGCAACAAATGCCGAAGGACGAGAACCACGACCAGTCTTTGGAGTCTCAACCTCAGGTGGAAGATCAAGATCCTCAAGCTCCCATCCACCCTCATCATTTTCTTCTGGAGCTTCCTCATCCTCCGGTGCCATACTGTTGTCTCCATTGGGCATGTTCTCCACATCAACAATATCCAAATCCTCACCCCAGTCAGCATTTGCAGCCTCCTCTTCCTCCTCCTGTGCATCCCTGCCCATTGTATCCTGGATACCCTCAAACATTCCTTTCATGACCCTCAGCAGAGGCCAATCTCCACTGCACATGATTGGACTAGGAGGTATCAAAAGAGATGGAGATTTTCCCTTGGGCAATGACGGAACATTATCTCCGAGTTCAGATGCCAGACGTTCAGCAATATCATGAAGTCCATGAACTGAAGCTGTAATGTAGGCAAGAGACAAATGGCCAACATTCTCCAAGATCGTAATGCGTTCCTTGATATCACCCAAATAGAGGGCATTATGGAATTGACCCATAACATCATTCTTGACTTCTGCAATTTTCAGCATTTTAGACAGTTTATCCATGTTTCCTGTGATAAGATAGAGAAATGATAGTCTCTCAAAGTTCTTTGTCTTCTGGTAAGCATACTCTACAATGCCCGCATTACCCTGACGCAGGGCCTCCACCCCGAGTTGATACCAGTGATCTCTTTCATCAATTTCCTTGGCAGAAGCAACAGCAATCTGGATGTTACCGC
>JAYMSU010000971.1:0-11569 GCA_036897765.1 Erodium chrysanthum | reverse complement strand
CGTTCCCCTCGACAAGGTATGCGTTTCACAACTGCTCATTTCCGTTTAATGGAACGATGATTATGTAAATTTGGTTTCTGACACCTTGCTGAGTAGGATTTAGAATTGGATTTTCAAAATTAAACTGAAACTATGTATAGAGATTGCAGCTATTTGTTTTTCAATTAGATATTCTGGCTAAAAATAGTTTATGATTTGAGGAAATCAATCAAGTGGTTGATGTTTTTATGAGACTCCTTGGTAGATGAAGACCCTTTTGTTGCATGAAATTGTTATTACTTTTTTTTTCAGTTTAGGTAAGAAAGTAAGGTTAGTTTGGTGTAATCAGGTTTGGTTATGTGAATGTAGATATGGTGCATTGTGGTTTTGACTTTGTTTGGTGATGATTAGTAAACTATCTTTTTAACTATTAGGCCATTTTCAATGAAAATGTGCAGGTTTCCTATGTGAATGTTATTTCACCTTTAGCAGAATTGGAGGCACAACAGTTTCCACTCATTCAGTCTTGTGTCTTTCCTAAATTGGTATCCATTTTTGATGATGTACGCAAAGCAAGTGCAGAAGCAGAACGGAGGATAGATGCTCACGTTTTGACTTGCAGGTTGCTATTTCAGTTACTCATGTCCTTACATTTCCCCTACAAACCAGATAATGTTATGCAAGGATGGGATCAGTTCTGTGTTTAATTTAGTGAAAAGTATGAAGTTAAATTGAAATAGGTAAACCCATGTAATATACATATGAAGCCAACCAGTTAAAGGGTGATTTATACATGGACTACTGAAAGAACTGTTTATTATACATATATTATGTATCAAAAAGAGTATGGAGTTTACATGTAAGCAATGGAAGAACCTGCTAGACCTAGCACTTACAAGTTTGAATACTAGATGACACACCCTAATTTAGATAAAAGCAGAAGTTAAAACTCTGACACAAGGTAGAAAGAGAGTTTGGACATTGCCCGTGTCAAAAGTCACAATGCCTTGCACACGAGGGTTTGTTTTAGAGTATCGAACTTCAACCATAAGCTTTAGCTTGTATTCGAGTTTGTCCTCTACATATGCTATTATCGAACTGAATTTAAATGGAAGCTTTGTTGATTCTGTCTAACTTGACTGATTGTTAATTATCAGAAAACGAGAAGATGTATACCGCGTTGTCAAAGCTTTTGCTGCAAGAGGGGAACGGGTTAACTCTGAAGCTAAAAGTTATACCCTGTGCTTGGTGAGGAAGTAGTTATATTCTGTCATGTGTCAAACTTCTTACATGTTATAAGGTCATCAATTCATAATTACTTTCTGCTGCTCTAATTAGGACAATAATTTATATCGTTGGCTGTATTAAGGATTGTTAGTTTTTTAGTCCAAAATCTGATTCTTCCTAATCAGTGACAGGTGAGAGATTTCGAACGGAATGGGTTGAACCTCACTGCAACAAAGAGAGAAGAAGTCCAGCGCCTTAAAGTGCAAATTGATGAGCTGGGCCTGAAATATATCCAGAATCTCAATGATGATGCTACTTTTCTTCTTTTCAGTGAGGCTGAGCTAGTTGGGATACCACCAGAATTCCTCAAGGTTTAGTGTTTAGTTTCACTCTTTATTTCTCAAACTATATTCCATTGTGCAAGCATTTATCAAGTGGCCCTTATAGGGATTTCCCCTTTACCCTTTGTTCTTAGATTCCAACTTGATTTTTTTCTTGGAGTCTAACCATTTCAAGATTAGTTTTCCCCAAAAAAATTGCTCATACCAATCAAATGTATAAGTTTCACCAATCTATGTTTTTTTTTACCAAAATGGAAAAACGAATTTGGCAAGTTTCATAAACTTAGGCACACATTTAGTTTCTCAGTGGTTTCTAAATAGGTCATGCGAAATTTCAATTATCCGCAATGTGTCACTGAACGAGTTTATTCTTCTGCAGAGTTTAGAAAAAGCTGAAAATAATAAATTCAAAGTCACCATGAGAAGTAATCACGTATCAGCAGTGCTGGAACTCTGCAAGGTATGATCCTTCATGTTTGGTACTTTATGCATCATACTCTTTCATGGATTCACTTTCTATAGTTCAGTTTCATCATCCTTGCATGATAGCTTATGTTATAGTTTGTTTATTTTGGCTTGTGAAGGTGGGAACAACAAGGAAGAAAGTAGCAGTGGCGTATGGGAAGAGATGTGGGGAAGTGAATCTTTCGGTGTTAGAAAATTTGGTTAGTATTGCATGTTTCACCTTGTGTGAAATCTAAGCTAATATGAAACACTGATTCACCATTCAATGAAGATTCATATTGGGTTGCATGTATGCAATCCTATTTTTTTCATGTACAAAAGGATTGTAATGATTCTGGTTGCTTAATTAATTTATTTAGGAACCAGAGGTCATAGGTTGAGTTCTTGTAACTTTAATTAACATATAATAGATAGGATCATAGGAAGCAATGTAAGTTCTTGACTTTGTATGCAAATAATAGTTGTCTGCAAGTATAGTTGTAGATCATTAGCCTTCATATCCTTATAAGGTCTTTTTGGTATGTCTTCAAGAATGAAGATCTACTACAACATTATTTTCTGATTGGAACCCAGTTTTCATTGATATATAGATTCATATATTCATATTTCATGCGATTGTGGTGTTTGGTTGGAATATGTCAATTTTTTTAATCTTTCTTTATTATAACTTAGGTGCAACGGCGCCATAAGTTTTCTCGGTTACTTGGCTATTCAAACTATGCAGACTGTGTTGTTGATCAAAGAATGGCAAAGAAATCCTCAAAGGTTAGTACCAGGTTGTAATTCTTAATGCAATGTCACACGCCTTATTATTGTGTTTTCCTCCACACCAACAACCGTGACATCATGCACCTTATCCACTTCAAAGTATAGAGACCGAAGTGAGTTTCAAAAGAGTGACAGTGATGTCATAATTATGTACTGAGATTGAGGCTCTGTCATATTGCTTTAAATCATGAATCATCCTATATTCTTGTGCTTTCCTTTCTATAAAAGGAGATTCCACTGTTTTTTCCTCTATGAACCTGAAATTTAATTGTAAGGATGTTCCTCTTGGATACAGGTATTTGAGTTCTTAGAGGACATCTCAACCAATTTAACTGACATAGCCACCAGAGAACTTTCCATGTTAAAAGAGTTGAAGGTTAGATATGCTTGCCCTATATTTTTTTTTTAACCAATGGTCGCTTCATATCTTATTGGTTTTCTGTCATGATGAGAATCAGAAAAAAGAGGAAGGCGACTCTCCATTCGGAATCGAGGACCTTTTATACTATGTAAAGAGAGTTCAAGAGCAGCAGTTCAATTTGGACTTTGGAGCTCTCAAGGAATACTTTCCTGTCAATTTGGTTCAATCCGGGATCTTTAAAATATTCCAAGATCTTTTTGGTACGAGTACATGGTTTATTTTGGGTGTATATATGGCATTTGCAATGTGATTTGGACTATAGGGTTGTTCTGTTCACGTCATACGATATATACTGGTACTTGACATCCTGTCCTTGATTCACACAGGTTTAAGATTCGATGAAGTTGAAGATACTGAGGTCTGGCACAGTGATGTTCGTGTTTTCTCAGTTTTTGACTTAACCTCTGGTGAACTCCTGGGTTATTTCTACCTTGATTTGTTCACCAGGTTAGATTTCTTAGCTCTCTAATTAGTTTCATAACATCTAAATTGTCTCAGTTTTGAAAGTGATCGTAGACTGTTCTTTTTTTTAACAGGGAGGGGAAATATGGTCAAATGTGTGTTGTGGCTCTTCAGAATGGTGCGCTATCATGCAACGGTGATAGACAGGTCTGTCTTGGAATCTAATGTTTGTATAAAAACCCTAACAATTGAAAAGGATTGCTGGCCATTTCAGTCTTGAAGTTTAACCAAAGTTTAAAAAGTGTGCCAAATCAGTAACTGCAATCAATCAAATTGTTAACTTTGGTAGGAAATCATTTTTAAAAGAGACTCGTCAGTCATCACTCAATAAATGGTATGAAATCTGTTTCTAACTGTTTGACACTCTCCCCACCCCACTGAAAAAAACTGGACTGAAATGGCGGCTTTCTCGAACTTCAATAATGTAAATTGAAAATGTGAAACTGTCATTCATTTGCTTTTGGTTCTCTGTAACTAGATACCGGTTGCACTACTCATATCTCAATTTCAAAAGGACATAAGTGGTCAGCCTGGGTTATTGCGATTTTCTGAAGTGGTTAATCTTTTCCACGAGTTGTGCCATGTGGTACGTGCATTTTAGTTCAAAAATAGCATCCTGAAAATGGACTTATTTGTGTAGAGCAACTATGATTACTTCGTAGTATCTACCATAACTCAATGACGGTAGTAAATAACATTAATCATGAACTTTTAGGTCCAACATATTTGCAATCGTGCCTCATTTGCTAGATGTTCTGGCTTGCGTGTTGATCCTGACTTTGTGGAGATCCCCGCTCGTGTTCTAGAAAACTGGTAAGGACTTTTTTTTTAATAATATGACAAAATGAAGACTAACTCATTCTGCAATACATTTGGAAAGTGTAGGTGTTACGAGAGCTTGCCTTTGAAGTTGATATCTGGCTTTCATCAGGTAAAATTTGCTTCTGATTCATTTAGATTTACTCATGCATTTATAAATTTTGTTCACGTGGCCCAATGGGCATATAGATCTAGTTGCTCTTTTCGATCACACCTTGGGCTCTGTTTGATTAACTTTGCGTGGGAATGAGAATGGTATCTATCACCCTCTTTTTGTGCAATTTAGGAGCCATTCGTTCATTTTTTTTTATCCTCGTATCATTTACGCACAAGATAGGAGGTGGTTTCGGAGTCCCAATAAACTTAATCAAAACCGAGCCTTAGTGTTTTGTAAATCTTATTTCATTTGATTCTACGATCTAAACACAAACAACTACCACCATTCTTGAAGTATTACCATGGTTGATACTGTTTAGATGATATTTTAAGATATAATACTAATTCAGTCTATGTATATATGTCATTTGCAGGACATAACAAAACCCATCGAGGATGAAGTATGTAAATCACTTAAAAGATGGCGTTATTCCTTTTCAGCACTTAAACTGAAGCAAGAAATTATGTATTGTAAGTGTAATATATTTTGAGGTTTTATGAGTTCATGTTATAATACCTTGGCAATATCATATCTAACTTGCATGGATGGCTTCAAAATTGGAAATTCCTATTTTTGTGCTATGCAAATAAATAATGTCTCTTCGGTTTGGTCTAAAAGGTTTCTATTCTGTCAGGTCTGTTTGATCAGATTATACATTCTGCTGACAATGTTGACATTCCCGAGTTGTTTAAACATCTCCATCCAAAGGTCAATAACCATTACAATTTTTTCTTTGTGGTGGCACATTTATGAATAGTATGATTGTAAGCTCTTCATTTTCCAGGTTATGTTGGGTTTACCTATGTTGGAAGGAACCAATCCAGCTTTGTGTTTTCCACGTAGTGCAATAGGATACGAAGCTGCTTGTTACAGTCATATTTGGAGTGAGGTTTGGTTCTCTCCTATATTCTGTTTCGCTCTCTCACATGCTTTTGTTGCAACATGTTCCCCGAAGCTATCATTATTATTGTTGTTTCTCTCTGTCTATGGATAAATTGCTGACAAACATAAAACCCCATAGTAAATTTCCATTCACACATGATCCCATAGTAAATTTTCACGTGTTACCATCTTACAAAATAGACGGAAACCATTAAAAAAATCGTTTTTTTCCGTCACACAACTTACATGTGAATGTAAATTTAAAATATCACAAAACTACTCTCTCTCTCTCTCTCTCTCTCACGGTTTACTTTTCTAATTTCAATTTGATTTCGTTCTAGAAATCCTCCACAGAATCATATTAAAACCAGAAGATTAAAGGACGGGACTATATAGTTTTAGGACAGTAAAAAAGTTTTAAACTCACAAATCAAAAATCTTGATGGTTTCCGTTTATTTTGTAAGATGGTGACACATGGAAATTCATAAGGCTAGGCATGTGTTTGTGTGCAATTCATAAAAGCAGTTATGGACCCAATTGATATCATATCATGGAGGTGCTTTCTACCTACTGTTTATGTTTGTAGCTGATGTCTGTCTGCATTTCATTTATAGGTCTTCGCCGCAGATATATTTGCGTCAAAGTTTCGGAATGGTCTTCTGGACCAAGATGCCGGCTTGGAGTTCAGAAAAAAGGTAAAAACAAAATTTAATGCTACAATCATCAAAGACCAGAAATTTGAAAATAAAAGCAACTTGACGGTCCTTATTGTACTTCTCTTCCATGTTATCTTTTAGACATTAGCAAAAACTATACATTGTACTGAATTCTCGATGACACGTTTTTAATCTCTGCAAAGGTACTGACCCCGGGAGGAGCAAAAGATCCGATTGAAACCCTCTCAGACTTTCTTGGAAGGGAGCCATCGGTTCAAGCTTTCGTCGATATCAGAGAGGAATATGGTTACTGAAGCAGAAGGGCTCTGATAAATTATTGTTACCCCCACAACATTCTCGGTTGCTGCAAAGGTAAAATCCGATTCACAGCTCTCCCTGCACTAAGCTCCCTTGCTGCAGGATAGTTTTGTTTCTGTAACTGTTAATGTAGTAGCACTTAGTAAGTTAAAGCTAGTCAGACTTTTGCAGTTTGGACCACTAAAACTCTTTATGTTCTATTTTGACCTCTTATTTATTTTGAAATTCACACTTTCTTGCTCAACAACTTAGTTGCTTTAAAGTTCGATTGAATAAGAATTCCAAGCTCCCGTGAACGTGGAAAATATATTGAATTCGTCAGTTTGGAAGATGCTCAGTTGTTTCTTTTTATACCTTCAAGTCTTTATCGTCTACATCATGATAGGATGGCAAAATGCCCCAAACTCGACAAGGTCTATGCATCTGATCAGTATGGGTTGGGATCGGGATCAAAATAGCTCGTTCGGGATAAAACTCATGATTCTTTCTCTATATTTATTTGAGTGAGATTCATAGATTCTTTGCACTCGATCACAGGTCGGGTATTTTTTTTTTTGAGTACAGAGAATCTATGAATCTATCCATAAAAATACTGATTTGACTCTGAATAAATTCGGACATGTACTTTTTTTTTGGGTTGGAAGTTGCTCTCATTCACGGAATCATTTGACTTTTGGAGGATTCATTTGTGATTGCATTTAAAAGAAGAAATAAAATGCTTCCAAATTAAATTATGTAACATCATTGACTTCCTCATTTCAGAGTTCAGACAATTTGAAAAGAAAAGAAGGAATGTGACTAAAGATGGTGGGTGTCAAACTTGAACTTTCATTTACATTCCTAAGACAAGTCAACACCGTTAACTTCTATGTTGCTTATTAACAAAAATAATTGTAACGTTCTTTCAAAAAACAAAATTTGTTATGAAAAATACTTCAAACATCACCCATCACGTTATAAAATATAGATGGCAATGTGTCATATTCATCATATCATTCATACGTAAGTTAATTCTCGTTAACTTGTAACAATTTTACAATAAAATTCGAAACCTAATTAGAACTGAAGAATAAACAAACATATATGATGTTATATTAATTAAATTATACAACCATTTCATATGATATACAAAAATGAAATAAATCAATAATATCATATTTAAATAATCTACCATATAGAATGTCAATAATAATCTATAAATTATTCTATATAATCGGTTGAAATTAAAGAAAATAAAAGGAAAAAAATATATTATAGATATTGAGTTTTAATGTTTCATTGACCAAAGACAAGGCAAATTAGCCTCCAAATTCAAATCACCTTGAAAGCATCACTTGTTGTAGTGGTAATGGCAATAACAGGCCAGTAGAGAAAAAAGAAGAAGCTTTGCTCTCTCTCTCTCTCTCTCATCTGTGTGAGTATTATTGGAAGCTATTTTTGTTTCTTTGCTTTGTTGGGTCTCTTCTATTCGCTTTTTCTTCGGTGGCTGTCCCAATTTTCTCTCCTCTTTTGGCCAATCTGAGACCAAGCCCTCATTGTACGAAACCTTGACAAAAAGGAAGAGAAACTTCTGAATATTCTCAACTCCGGAGTGCGATTGCAGAGGAACAAAAGGCAGGTTTCTCAATTTTTGATTCTATATTGAAAAGTTGCTGCTCTGCTGTTTACATAACCCATCTGGGTCTTTCGAGTTCTGCTCAAAGTTCTAATCTTTATGCTCAAGTCTGTGTGAAAAGGCTAAATGTGTTGATTTTTCGAACTGGGTTTTCGTTTTTGATTGGTTTTTAGCTGAAAAAATTGGGGATTTGGGGTTTTATCTGTGTTTGTTGCAGTGGGTTAGTTTGCTTTTTAGCTCATTGGATGAGATTGTTTTGCTGTGATTTCAGGAGCATTGAGATGGAGTGAGTCTCCTCTGGATTGGATCATAGGATAGGTTTTGACTTTTTGTGCTGTGGATTTGCTGGAAATGGGGTTTTTGATGAACCCGGATGGCTTTATGATTGAGTGGAAGAAGTGGGTTAGGGGTTGTTTGATGGGTTTTGATTAGTACTAGACAGATTCTACAACAATTTAGGTTAGTCAATTTGTGTCATTTGTGCATGTGAATAATGTTTAGGCAGATATTGAGCAAGCTCCCCAAGAAGTCATCAAAGTCGTCTAAATCAAGAGGCATCGATTCAGGGACTGGAAAGTCAGGGAATTCTAACATTGCATCGATCTCAGGTGTGGTTATGAAGTTAAATGCAAACCTTGTGCCGCCTTCTTATGAAGCATTGCCCGGGTTTAGGGGTGTCCTGAGCTCTGAGAAACAGACCTTATTCATAAGAAAGCTATGCTTGTGCTGTGCTGTATTCGATTTCACTGACCCAACAAAGAATCTTAAAGAGAAGGAGATCAAGAGGCAGACTTTGTTAGAGTTGGTGGACTATGTCACATCTGCAAATGGAAAATTCACCGAAACTGTAATGGGAGAAGTTACTAAAATGGTATCTGTGAATCTGTTCCGCGTGCTCACTCCTCAACCGCGTGAAAACAAAGTTGTGGGAGCATTTGATCTGGAAGAAGAGGAGCCCTCAATGGACCCTTCATGGCCTCACTTGCAGATTGTGTATGAGTTCTTGCTAAGGTTTCTTGCTTCCCCTGACACAGATCCAAAAGTGGCGAAAAGATACTTTGACCAGTCCTTCATCCTCAAGCTGCTCGATCTATTTGACTCCGAAGATCCTAGAGAGCGGGAATACTTGAAAACTATTCTTCATCGCATTTATGGGAAATTTATGGTGCATCGCCCTTTCATCAGGAAGTCTATAAACAATATATTTTACCGGTTTATATTTGAGACCGAGAAGCATAATGGAGTTGCTGAGCTTTTGGAAATTCTGGGTAGTATTATTAATGGGTTTGCTCTACCTCTGAAAGAAGAACACAAAGTGTTTCTCTTGAGGGTACTGATTCCTCTGCACAAGCCAAAATGCTTAGCAATGTATCATCAGCAGTTATCGTATTGTATCACTCAGTTTGTGGAGAAAGACTGTAAGATTGCTGATACTGTCATAAGGGGCTTGTTGAAGTATTGGCCCGTCACGAATAGTTCCAAGGAAGTCATGTTCTTGGGTGAGTTAGAAGATGTTTTAGAAGCAACTCAGCCACCTGAGTTCCATCGCTGTATGGTGCCTTTGTTTCGCCAAATTGGTCGTTGCTTGATCAGTTCTCACTTTCAGGTACCATTTCCCCCTCCATTTTATCTTTTCATTATCAAAATTATATGAGGTTCTACAAATACAATGATCTGCTTATTGGTCTATGACTTTATCGTTGATGATCTGATGACTTGCTGAAATTATTCCAAGTTCTTTATCGTGTTGTTCATTACTTGACTTTGATATCTCATGTGAACTTGGTTGAATAAACTCAAGTTCTCGCTGAGCTCAACTGGTTAAAATGTAACTTCTGTTAAATAACTGCTATTTCCAAAACTCGAATAAAACAAAGATGTATCAGTGAAATAGGTAGTGCTGTACTAGTGGGACTAATCTAGTATTCTAGGAAGCTAATTAAGGCTCATTTTGTCATGTTTCATATTATCTGGTGGTTAATGCTATTCTTAGGTTGTATCCAATTGTATGAACTAAAGATAGTTATTACATCCACTTTCTTCTTTTTCCTCATTTCTCGCTTTTTCTTTAATCTTCTATGTATGTTAACGGGAGCAAACACGTGCTATTTAGAGGTTTCTTTCTTTTGCAAATTCTGGTGCTCCATAGTTGTGTAATTTAAGTCCTCTGACATGTAAGTTGATAATAATCAAGTGCTGATCTGTGTTTGAGCACTTAAGCAATAGCATTCATGCTAATCCCATAGGATTAAGGGATAATCTCACAAAACTACACTGACTTCTAAATTTTCACTACTAATTTTCCAAATTTTCTCAACTCTGTTTTGGTTGTAAATGACAAAATTGCCCTTCATTAATTTCAAAAAATATGCTGCTCTATGATAGTGAATTTTGCTTGCTTTCCTTAACTTACTGCATGGATATTTTTGCCATTTACTACCAAAATAGAGCAAAATGAGAACTTTAAAATCGGTATAATTAAGTGAGCAAGGTTACAAAGACACTATAGGTCTGTGTGATCATCCCATGGATTAAGGCCTGTTATCAGTCCTACCAAATCAATAAAGAAGTACAGTCTACAAAATCGTGCTTGTGACTCGAGACACTTTTACATAATCTGAATCCATCCTCGATGCTTTTGTTTTCAGGTGGCTGAGCGAGCACTGTTCTTTTGGAACAACGACCACATTGACAACTTAATCAAACAGAACCGCGCTATCATACTGCCCATCATCTACCCCGCCCTGGAGAAGAATGCTAGGAGCCATTGGAACCAAGCAGTCCACAGCTTGACTCTGAATGTTCGCAAGGTCTTCCACGATCTTGACCCCGAGCTCTTTGAGGAATGCTTGGTCAAGTTTCGGGAACACGAGTCCATGGAAGGTGAGATCATAGCAAAACGCAAAGAGACTTGGAGACGGTTGGAAGATCTTGCTGCACAACAAGCAATGACGAGGAATTGAAGAGTGACTTTTCGGGTTAGTTTTTGATTGCTTCATTCTTTTTTGGTGCAGATAGGATTGGTGGTGTTGTACCATAGAAATGAAAACTTGAATTAGAAAGAATGTATGTACAATTGATGATCCTTTTACTATCTGAGTTTTGATCTTGGTACATTTTGAGTTTTGTGTGTTGAGAATTGATTTTTTTTGGAGTCGGGTTGGGTTGCAAAGACGATTAAACTCTACTATCGAAGTTAAATTTGTACTCACATATCAAACTTGATTTCCGTAGATTTTTTTTGAATAACTATGTCTTAAAGACGCATATTATTTTTAGGGATAAGTTCAGATAGCTACACTTAACTTTTTGGTTTTTTTAAAGAACTACACCTGGAAAAAAGTGCTCCCACCCAGATACACCTAAGTCAACTTAGGGTCCATTTTACCCAAACGGTGTTAAATATTGGATGGAAAAGTTAAATATTTTCAAAATGACCAAAATACCCTCGTGACTTT
>JAYMSU010000970.1:0-11575 GCA_036897765.1 Erodium chrysanthum | reverse complement strand
CCCCGACTCTTCCTCGGCGCGCGCCCTCCCCGTTCCCGTCGCCGTCGCCGGTCCTCTCCGTCTCCGTCGCCAGGTAAGCTTGATTACTTTATCGGGTTCAAATGGTTGAATCACCCTTTATTTTAGTTTAATCTATTTTGTTCCTAGGGTTTGAAGAAATTATGGGGTTCGTAGGGATTGGGTATGACAAAGCTTTCAATCGTCTTTCTTCTCAATCATTTCTCCGGCCATTTTCCTATTGTGGTTGATGAGTTTGTTTGATTTTTTTAATAGAAATATTTGGATTGGGTTTCTGAAAATGGTGTTTATAGTGTTAGTTCCTCTTGGTTTCTTGCTCTCTCAGTCATCTATTTGGTTATGTAATTGTAAGAATTTTTGGCTTTCCATTTTGGTGATAGAGAATTGTTGGTGTTTTTTTTTTCTCAATTTGATAGTGTACTGTGGAATTCATTTTTGCTGTCCTGAAAATGCTAGCTTCTTTTCTTTTTGATGACATTCAACATATATTGTGTTGCAGTATAGCTTCAAGTTATAATCAGTACCAACCTATCTATTGACTATTGAGAATAAGCAATGGGAGGTCACAGACTTTCTGGGATGCAGAAGCAAGTACTGAGTCTGTACCGAGGGTTCTTGCGAGCAGCTCGTTCTAAAAATCCTGAAGATCGTCGCCATATAGAGGAGCTCGTGTCTACTGAGTTTCGACAAAATGCAACGCAAGTGGACCGCAAAAATTTCCTCTATATTGAGTACCTGCTTCGACGTGGTGCGAAGCAACTCGATCAGCTCAAAAGCCCGGAAATTGTTGGCTTGGCATCCTTGAATGTTACACAAGAAAGATCCTAAGCCTTGAAATTATTAATCTGTAAGGAATAATAGGATAGATCAAAATTTGTTGTCAAACTGATCATCTTATGGATGAAACCCCAATCTTGGGTTACTGTAATTCTTTTCGCATAATGAATTGTGAGTGTTCTGTTCTGAGAAAGCTGTATTATGGATATGTATCGGCTCTTGAACAAATTATAAAGCAATTAACATCTTTACAGTACATGTATATACAATTCTATAACACTATAGACAGCATTCTCACATTATCAATTTTACTGATGATAACACAAAACTGCACAACCAAGTCAATGTTTCAAACTACTGAAGTATACATAATGGCCTGGAAGTGAAGAAGATATGGATGTTTAAATGTCTTGATCAACGTAAAACCAGTAACTGTGAATTCCACAATGTAAGTGTAAAGAAAATGTCCGGAAGAGAGAAAGTATCTTACATGTGAAACATCAATTAGAACAATGTCATGTCAGCCAGCATCCAATTCCCAGCAGCACACATGGTATTGTCAGAGAACTGTTACATCTCGTGTTTAGAATTCGTTAGAGAGAACCCAGCATCTCTTGATAAATCTTTCGACTTTGTTTCATAATTTTTTTCTTATTTGATTTTCATTTGGCAGTCAATATATAGCGCTGAGCTACAACTCAATTCCTAATTCAACCAACTACTATTTCCTAATTCATGGACCAATATATTGGCTATGATTACAGTTAATTTACAATTATATGCTCCCAAAATCATAGCACATTTGAAATATTTGGACCAGTATTGAGCATATAGAAAGATGCATTTATAGTTTAAAGATGAAGTTTACAGTATCGAATCAATAATATCTTGACAGTAGATGGGATGGGACTCATGTTGTAAATTTCTCCTCTCTTACTTCATCTGTATACCTACTTGTTTACAATTACCTGACAATGGCATGGGATGTTTTTGATTTCCACCAAGTAAGGTGTCTTTCAGCCATCAATTCATCGACAAAATTGGATTTGGATTTCTCCAACCTTTAACACTAGATGGAGGCCATGAGGTTTTTGAAGATTGTGGAATGGAAAGAGGTGTACAATGGTCTTGGTCCTGCTGTGGCGAAGGACTACCAAGGCCTTGGAAGTGTCAGGCATCAGAAACAGTTTGCTCTGGACTTCAATCCTAGACAGAGATTTGCTGAAAAGGAACATGCATCTGGGTTTCTAGGTGAGTATTATTCTTGAAGTCACTTTCTTGTTTATCACACTATAAGTTTGGTGTCCAATCTTTGAGTGTTCTAGATTTGCATATGAAATGTAGAAAAACTGTCCTTGCATAGTTAAGAGGAACACATAAATGTTGCTTCATAGGCGCAAGACTGAAAAGATATATAGTAATTCAAAGTATTACTCAAGTTACTGTCATGGGTATTGCTATAAGTGTGATGTACTATCTTTGAGTGCTACTAGCTTTATACTTGAAATGTAGAAAAACTGCCCTTACATAGGGGAGCTATATGTGGGATATCATATGGCTTTGAAATGGTTCTCTAACTTGTCCATTGCAACTAGTTGTCCTTTGGAACATAAGGAAGCAATTATGAGTGTTGAGTTTAGGATGAAAAATGAGGTGAAGACTACAAAAAATGGTTTATGGCTTATCAAAAAAGAAATGAGGTGCAGACAAAGAAAACGTTACATGAACTGTTTACCATTAATACATTAATGAGTGGGGGTGTACATTCCAAGCTTAAATTGACACACGGGTTATTGGAAGGAGTAGGCGGGAATGGTGTTTCAAACAGAGCTAAAGAGGGTTGGCACTCTAACAAGCATTTTTGAGATATATGACTTTCGATTGTCATGGATTCTTTGGTTATGGTTTTTGGTTCCGACACTGTTCGCGTGTGATCGACTTGTACGTACATAATCATGATTAGAGGAGCACACAACTGTGATTCTGTGTTTCAAAATGTTTCCCAGCTCATCCAATTCTTATTTGGACATGACACTTTAGAGGCCTAGTTTACTCCATTATCTAAAATAAGGGACAATGATAGAAGAAGACGGGGACGTCGGGGAGTGGATAACACAAAGAGTTCATGTCTCAAATAAAAGGAGAATGTAACAGTAATGAAACTTTTCACAAATGTTTCAAATCCTATCCCCTATTCATTTAAGATGAAATTTGCATGCAAGTGTTGTGACATTTCAGCGCTCAAGCAAAATGCATTCACTCCTCTGGTTGATCATGTCTCCCACCTTCTTCCTCCTTGTCATACAAATAACGTTCAAAAATAAAAGTTCATTTTTGGTGAAATTATATATTGAAGTTTCCGTATTCAGATCTTTGAGATTTTTTAGAAGGAAAATTGAAATAAAAGTTGTATGTCACATTTATATTTTATTCTGTTGGTGGGAAGCTGCACATATTCCGAAAGTGAATGTGGCCAAGCTCGATAGGAGTAAACTTAACAAAGAACAGAGAGTTTATATGCCCCAGATTGAAGACATTGCCAAGTGTTCCAAACATTTGTTGCAGCTAAATCAATGGGAAGAGGCAATTTTTGCAGATTTTTCTGAGCTACTACTGATACATATTTCTTACCTGAAAAACAAAATCAGCTTTTATTTATTTTCAGTGAAACTTGACTGAATCTGTGTAGAATCATTTCTTGGAATAGTGATTGAAAGTGTTGCGCATCCACCCAAATGTCCTAGGTTTCTATATAGTGAGATAGAACAATAAAACCCAAAACTTTATCTTTGTTTCAAGCGTTTCATTTCAGTGCACTCAAGTAGCAATGACCAAATTGTGGTGCGAGTTCAAGGTAATATCGCTTCCAATTGAGTTAAATTCTTACCATTCAGCTAAGCAGTACTATGATATTTATAGATGGCATACTGGTATTGGAACATATGAACTGTGTGTGTGCATGAGAAAAGTGACAGTAAAGGCAATGAATGAGGTTTTTATTGATGTTTCTAACTTGTTCTCTAGCTAGGGGAGCTGATAATGTATGGCTTTGAAATGGTTCTCTAACTTGTTCATTGCAACTAGCTGTCTTTTGGAACGGGAGGAAGCAAATATGAGTGTTGAGTTGAGGATGAAAAATGAGGTGGAGACTACAAAATTGGCTTATAAAAAAAATGTTAGGAGATAGAAAATGTTATTTATCGTTAATACATTAATCTGAGGGGTATACATTCCAAGCTTAAATGGACACACTGTTTATGTTTATTGAAAGGAGGAGGTGGGAATGGTGTTTCAAATAGAGTTACAGCGGGGGTTGCCACTCTAACAAGAATGTTTGAGGTATATGACTCCCGATGGTCATGGATTCTTTGTTTCTGTTTTTTTGGTACTCCCAATCCTAGTTCAAATATGGTAGGTTCACTTGATAATTTCTGAATCCTGTCACTTTTCTCATGCGACTGACTTATACCTACACAATCATGGTCGGAGGAGAGCAAATATGGTTCTATACTTCAACATGCTCCCCAACTCATCCAATTCTAATATGGACATGATACCTTAAAGGCTTAGTTTACTCCAATATCTAAAATAAGCGACAATGATAGAAGGAGAGGAGTGGATAGTACAAAGACTTCATGTCTCAAATAAAAGGAGAATGTAACAGTATTGAA
This sequence comes from Erodium chrysanthum, assembly GCA_036897765.1. Lineage (NCBI taxonomy): Eukaryota > Viridiplantae > Streptophyta > Magnoliopsida > Geraniales > Geraniaceae > Erodium > Erodium chrysanthum. The sequence goes on along the minus strand of JAYMSU010000970.1, from coordinate 7,109 downwards.
AATTTTCACTAATGTTTCAAATCCTATCGATCCCCTGTTCATTTAAGATGAAATTTGCATGTAAGTGTTGTGACATTTCAGGTTTCAGCGCTCAAGCAACACGCATTTACTCCTCTGGTTGATCGTGTCTTCTTCCTCCTTCCCTAGTCATACAAATAGCGTTTCAAAATAAATGTTTCTTTTTTTGTGATTTTACATAATAATATACTGCTCTATTTTCTTATATACATATATAACAAATTGATTATGTAGATAGTTTCGTAATTTTAGAATATCCAGCAAATCAAAATCAAGACTAAAATTTCCTCAGCCTCAAAAGTCAAAATGATATTATATGCACAAAGTTTCGAGACCCGGACAATACAAGTTACAACATCACCAAATTAAGATAAATAGGGCAATGTGGATGTCCTTAAGGATTCTGCTCTCCATCCTTGATTGGTTTTGTCTATGAACTGTTCCACTCTTCTCCTCAGCTCATCCTCGTCACCGAAAGCGTAATCGCCATTGTTGTTATTGCAATGATCTCCATTTCCTTTCTTGTCATACTCTTGTGTTTCAAATGCTTCACTCCTCTTGCTGTGCTTGAATTGGTTGCAAGAATGCTTTGTCTTGACAATCTTGAGAGGAACTTCAGTTTCTTGAGCAGACTTGGAGCCCATGAGGATGATGACTATGATCAAGTTGCAGAATAAGAAGATGAAGAGAGAGCTGGAAGCAGCTCGGGTGATGAAATCGAATACTGAATCCAACGTGATGGCTATTAAGAAGAAGAAGAAGAGCCTTGCTTCATAGGAAAGAGTTTTTCATTAGAGGCTTTTATGCAGCAGCCGCAGGAAATGAGAGAGATGGTGTGAAAGCTGTCGAGATTGAAGTGGACATATTTTAAGATTTTTGATTAATGATTAGTTCATGCATGGGTGTCATCTAATCATCTGTACCACAGAAGAACCTTACATGGAACCTAATTATCACTCCCATTTCATCATCAACATTGACATCACCTTTCAACAAACCCTTATTTTATAGGTAAGCATGAGTTGTGATCACTTGCATTAATACAAGGACCCAAAGTCAACTGGAAGGTTCCTTCAAGGTCGGCTCTTTCACCAGGAAACAAAAACAAAACCTGGAAAAAAAAACTATATACAAAGAAAATGCATTGAACATGTAGCTTTTTCCAGGTTTTGTTTTTGTTTTCTCAGTGAAAATGTCAGCTATACATCTCAATTATGAGCTGATCAATAAAACATGTCCCAATTATGAAGCTGATGCTCAGATGGCTTTTCACATTCATTTCAGTTGGTAAGAGCAACTCCAATGCTATTGTCAAACACATAATAAGACTGAGTGCGATCGATTCAGGAGAAAATAAATTTACCACGGCAAAAACTTTTTAGGTGACCAATGATAACATCGACACAAACTCACTTTCAACCAATTAAGAAACAAATAAATAATTTTATTCACATTGTCATGCGTCAATAAAGGTCGTGCATAAAGAGAACGTTGATGAAGTCAAATTGACTACATCATGTTTCTCTCAAAATGACCCAAAAGTATAACAGAGAAAGCCAAAACATCGGCAAAACTCAACCTTGCTATAAGGGTTGATAGACCACTGAAGTTGTATTCATGCACAAGAAGAGAAGATCAACTTAAGAAGTGACATTTTAAAAAATTAAATTTCTTAAGTATTATTTGAAGATGCAGTAGACATGAAGTCAATCATATGTAATTTCTTTCCCTCCTTAGTCTATATAAATAAGAACAAGTCTAATAAAACTGTATGATGCCCTGACTAATCTTGTCCCGAATAAATGAGTCTTAACACATGTGCCATAACCATCCTGCAGTCTTGGATTATGAGTTTTGAGATGGAGCATATGTTTTTTATGGAGGAAAGTATAAATTTTTATTAAGCGGTTGTTACAAACTTTAAAATCGTTTAAATCTCAACTTTGCATTGTATTTTGAGTGGGCCTGAGCCCCTTCAAACCGAGCTTATTTGCTATTTAACTTTCGGGAAATGAATGTATCATAGATTCAAATTTTATTGAACTGAATGACATGAGATCATTGGTATTTTGTGAAACTACATAAACATACTGTAATTATAGAATATATAAGAGGGAAAATAAGATTGTAAACAATAAATAACCTTTGCCTTTTTATTTCTATGTGCGCCTCCAAATCCAATACCCTTTAATCTTTTCTTTTTTACTGCACCACCGACCCCTTAATTTTTGTGGTTTTATTTCTGTTAATCGCATTTTTTGACGAGGATATTCCACCTTGATGCGAAAGTAAGCAATCATCACCACTGTCGATTTACACGTCGCTGCCAACGGCCCCGATTAAAAGTTGTCGCGGTAGGTCCCTACAGTCCAGTGTCCATTTAAATGCTCCTACTTTTCTCTTCTGCTTCTTCAGTTTTCTGAGAAGCAAGGAATTTCTATTAAGAACTGCGAATCTTTACTGAAAGGAAATGGCTACCATCAAGTCCGTCAAGGCCCGCCAGATCTTCGACAGCCGTGGAAATCCCACCGTCGAAGTAAGTTCCGTCTCGATTTAGTTTCACTGATTCAGTAGCTAGTTTTTGTTTTGGATTTTCATTTTTCATGGAGAATGTGCTTTTCTCAGTGTTCTGTTTGGTTGCCGAGAAAATGTACCGGTTGATGAGAGAATAGATTTTTATAACAACTTCAAAAGTTTGTGAACTTCAACTCACTTTGAGTGAGAAGTGTGATGACGTTTATGCTGTTCTCTGTTGATTTTCTCGGCAAACGAAACGAGGGGTGATTTTGATGCATTTGTTGCTGGATTGGTTCCTCAATGTCTTTTTGGATGCGATTGTATTTCAGGTTGATGTGGTACTTTCCGATGGGACTTTGGCTAGGGCTGCTGTCCCCAGTGGTGCTTCAACAGGTGGGAGGTTTAATTATTTGGATGAACTTGATGTTGGTTTGCTTTGAGAGTGGTTTCTACATGTAGTTGCGAGCTTGCATGAGATATGTGTATGGTTTTGTAATGTTGAAATTGGAGCTTACTGTTGTTTGATTCTGTTTAAAGGTGTTTATGAAGCTCTTGAGTTGAGAGATGGAGGATCCGACTACCTTGGGAAAGGTGTTCTGAAGGTACTACTAGTTTCTTACAATCTTTGAGTTGATAATTTTCCAACTAATTGATATTTGCTATAATCTGATTTAGGTTTGTATTAATTTGTTTGATGGTTTGAGGTTTAAGGAAGTTGCTAATATGATATGAGTAAAGCTAAAAATGTCAGAATTGTGTGTGACTATCAGGCATCAATTTTATTCTTAGATAATAGTTAAAAACTTGTATAGGCATCTGGACTTGGAGTTCTTGATTTATAATGAGTATTGCCCTAAGCCTAAATGTTTTCATATTTCTTCTGTTGAAGAGATTACCATGCTTATCCTCAATTTTATCTTTTAGGCTGTGGACAATGTGAATTCAATCATCGGGCCTGCTTTGATTGGGAAGGTATGGTCCTGCTTTCATACTTAAACATTCTATACTTTCTAAAGGTTGTGATGCATTTATATATGTTGTACACATGCAGGACCCCACAGAGCAAGTGAAACTTGACAACTTCATGGTGCAGCAGCTTGATGGAAAAGTTAATGAATGGGGATGGTGCAAGCAAAAGGTATTACCAAACCCTTTTCCGTTCGTTTGGTCTTCTTTTACAGCCTGACCTTATGGTGTTTGGCCAACTGAGGGTTTTGCTCTATGTTGTATTTCAGCTTGGAGCTAATGCTATATTGGCAGTGTCACTTGCTGTTTGCAAAGCAGGAGCTACGGTGAACAAAATCCCCCTGTACCAGGTATGTTTCTGGTCCTAGTTATGTACTATTAAGCTTGATGCTATTATGTGCTCAACTGTGACTGTTTTTATATTTCCAGCATATTGCTAATCTTGCTGGCAACAAAACCTTGGTCTTGCCCGTGCCTGCATTCAATGTCATAAATGGAGGTTCCCATGCTGGCAATAAACTGGCAATGCAGGTAATATTCCTATTAGAATTCCTATGAGTGGTTTACTCTTTTCCACAGTTAAAGCTCATACCTCACTATTGAATGTTTGTATAGGAATTTATGATTCTCCCTGTTGGAGCATCATCTTTCAAGGAAGCCATGAAAATGGGTGTAGAAGTATATCATCACTTAAAGGTGACATTTCTATCATTTCTTCCAACATATTGCTTGCTTTTATTTTTGTTAGAGCATACTGTGTTTTAGCAGTTACAATAGCTTGTGGGTGTCCACTTGACTATTGCAGGCTGTAATTAAGAAGAAGTATGGACAAGATGCCACCAACGTCGGTGATGAAGGTGGATTTGCTCCTAATATTCAGGTATGTAGTTTCTTTCATGTCATATTTAGCTCATGGGATTCTTATTAGAATCAGGAAGTCATCTCCTCATGATCTGATCTTTGTTCTGAAATGAATTAGTTATCTGATTTTTATGGCCATGTAAAATAGAATTCTAGCAGCTGGTAATCACCTAGTTATTTATAGTAATGCATTTATAAATACTGGCCTACAAACCAGTAGTTAGTGTTTCTCTCTAATACCCTTGAAGACACGTGTTTGTAAATAATGGTGTTTCTCGTTAATGCCCAGCAACCCATAGTCTGCCTATTTTGCCTATCCCTAGCCAGCTTTCATCAGTTGGCTTCTTGTAAGATCGGCTAAAGTCACCCTCACTTAATTAACGGATTCTTTTGTTGAAACAGCCAACCCCATCTGATGTTAATACTTTTCTTCCCATAATTAACTCGGGTATAGCTTTTTTATGAAGTGCTTCAAATATTAGTCTAAAAAATATTTAATCGTAAATAAATATAATAGAGAATCTGTTATGATCCATTGAGGTCACTACAAAATTTAAAACCATTAGAAAAGAATGTGCCTATCCACTTTCTTTTGACTGGTTATGCCGTTGGTAATATGTGACTGATGTTTGATTCACAGGAAAACAAAGAGGGCCTTGAGCTGCTGAAGACAGCTATAGCAAAAGCTGGGTATACTGGAAAGGTGATTTGTCACAGTTTTTGGATTATGGTTTAGAGATATTGCTCGGCTATTTGAGTAAGTACATGTGCATACTGACGGTTTTTAACTCTGTTTATATCGTGTTAGGTTGTGATTGGAATGGATGTGGCTGCTTCTGAATTCTATGACATGAAGGATAAGACTTATGACTTGAATTTCAAGGAAGAGGTATTTAGAACTACAGTTTTTTAATCCAGTTGATTGTGATTTATTTTATCCATCTTTTTCCATTTGTGCTTCGAAGAAATTTTATTATCATCTACGCTTTAAAAAAATTCTTCGAAATATTAATTGCATGGCACATAATTTATCTGTTGCAGAACAATGATGGATCAGAGAAAATATCTGGAGATAGTCTGAAGAATGTCTACAAGTCCTTTGTTGCTGATTACCCCATTGTTTCCATTGAGGATCCATTTGATCAGGATGACTGGGAGCATTATGCAAAGCTAACAAGTGAAATGGGAGAGGAGGTGCAGATAGTAGGGGATGATCTCCTTGTCACAAACCCTAAGGTAAACTTTCTCTTCTCCAGTGTAAAATATGAAGAGTCAATCTTGTAGCTTATAACTTAAAATCATTGTTTTGGCTGCTGCAGCGGGTAGAGAAAGCAATCAAGGAAAAGAGCTGCAATGCCCTTCTGTTGAAGGTAACAAGCCATAAATCTATAGTTCATGTCTGTTATATCTCTTGACATTTATTTACAAAACTGATCTACAACCCCCTACTTCATTCTTGGTCAGGTTAATCAAATTGGTTCAGTAACTGAAAGTATTGAAGCTGTGAAGATGTCTAAACAAGCTGGCTGGGGAGTCATGGCAAGTCATCGCAGGTATGACTTTTCTCTCACACTACATTAAGAAAACCTGTTAGATCAGCAACATCTTTCCATTGTTCTTAATGGCACCTTCTCTTCATGACAATGCAGTGGTGAAACCGAAGATACATTCATCGCAGATCTTTCAGTTGGATTGGCAACTGTAAGTGTATTTTCCCATTTCTCTGGGTTATGTCTTTTCAATTTACAAAATTACCATGCTTGGTATCCAGCATTTACATTTACACAATGATGGTAGTACTCAATTAGCTACAATGGGTGAAAATCTGCAACCAGTTAGTGGATAAGTGTACCGTTTCCAATGAAACCAGATTGAGATGTCTTTTTCTGAGATTTCATATGGCTAAGGCTAACAATATTCCATTCTGCCATTGTCAAAAAAACAGGGCCAAATCAAGACGGGAGCACCATGCAGGTCAGAACGCCTAGCTAAATACAACCAGGTAAATCACGAACCCATATGTTGTTCAGATTTCAAAACATGTATTTGTGATATTTAATTTGCTAACCAGTCTTCTGGGTTGAATCGTATTGCAGCTTCTTAGGATTGAAGAAGAGCTTGGACCTGCAGCAATCTATGCTGGAGCAAAGTTCAGGGCACCAGTTGAACCTTACTAAGGTCTCAACCAGTTATGTCAGTGGTGTGTCTGCAGCGAATCTGAAGAATTTTCTCTTATGATTTAGTGTTTTTGCAATACTAAGGCTTTTAATCTACTGGATTGGTTATGATTTGGAAACAATCCTGTAATATTTTGTTACTAATGAAGTATTTTGGCTAGTCTGGTTTATGTAACCTGGTGCTTCTGTTTTCAATGGGGTGGGCATCGGTCGGTTAACCGACCGTGGACCCCTACTCCGGCACCGCACCGGAATTATCGGTTTTCAAGATTCTAGCACCGTCAAAGGTGGACTAGAATCGTCCCGTTTTCCAACATTCTTTCATTCATAAATTTATAGCTCTTACACTTTTGATCGTGTAATGTTGGAAATTGAAACGAAGACATACAATTCAAACAAATCTAATCTACATAGATAACTAATTTAAGTATTTATTTACATGCAACATAATAGAGGCAATTGTTGAACAGATCTAATGCTTATTAACAAAATAAATGATCTATTTTGTGTACATAAACATTAGTTACATCGATCTCAGTTTCAAGGGATATCATTGATCTGAAAGTAACC
>JAYMSU010000969.1:0-11580 GCA_036897765.1 Erodium chrysanthum | reverse complement strand
GGATCACCGGGATAGATTTTCCCCAACCCGGGTTTCGTCCAGCAGAGAGAGTTGAGGAAACCGGTAGGCGGTTAGCAAACTATGCAGAGAGTTTCGGTGTGCCATTTGAATATGTTGCTGTAGCTAAGAAATGGGAAACTATTCAGATTGAGGAACTCAAGATTGACAGAGATGAGGTCATCGTGGTCAACTGTTTGTACAGGTCTAAGAACTTACTTGATGAAACTGTGGCAGCTGACAGTGCGAGGAACATGTTCCTCAATCTGATAAGGGAGATCAATCCTGATGTTTTTCTCCATGGGGTTATCAACGGGGCCTACAATGCCCCGTTCTTTGTCACCCGATTTCGAGAAGCATTGTTTCACTTCTCTTCACTGTTTGATATGCTTGAAACTATTGTGCCAAGGGAAGACCGGGAGAGGATGCTGATTGAGAAAGAGATCTTTGGGAGGGAGGCTTTGAATGTTATAGCTTGTGAGGGGTGGGAGAGAGTGGAGAGGCCAGAGACATACAAGCAGTGGCAAGTCCGTATCCTGAGGGGCGGGTTTCTTCAGCAACCTTTTGATAAGGACATTGTGAAAAGAGCAACTAATAGAGTGAGGTTGAGCTACCAAAAGGACTTCGTGATTGATCAGGATAGCAAATGGCTGTTGCAGGGATGGAAGGGGCGAATTGTTTATGCCCTTTCCTGTTGGAGACCAGCACAGAGGACTTAAGAGGTATGCTCTTTAGGGTCTGCCCTTGGTAGTGTCTGCATTTAACAGAGATGAATAAAACACCAAGTAAGCCCATTCCCATTCTTTGTTTCTTTCTTTCTTACAAGTGACTGAACTGAACTGAACTGATATAACCCGGCACAGGTAGAAGAAAGCTTATGGACACTTGCTGCTCAGTGTAATGCTTAGAGAAGGCAATCAAAAACGAAGGATGGAGGTGTGGAACAGTTAACAGTAACACATACACAAACTTAACACCATTTGGTTATGGTTATGGTTATGAGCAAGAGCAAGAGCATGAGCAGAGTGACTGACCCATTTCAGTAGGTGATGCTCCAATGAAGTTTCATCAGACATCATTAATGGTTGCTGTTAGGCAAGTAGGGTGATTTAGCATACTATTTCACAAGTGCATATGTATACAATAGTCATGTGTAGACTTTGACACTTTATTGAGAAGGAAAAGACTTGGTACACAACTAAATGTGTTTTATTCTGTTGAAAATCAACAGGAACATGTGATGAATTTGAGGTTTTGACTTTGTATCTCTGATTTTGTCAACCGTTAGCTTATTGGAAATGAGATTGCTGTAGGCAATTAAGTTTTTTGAAACATTTGAGATGATAAAGTAGATTAATGGTCACTTAAAAGGAGTGTTCTTGCTCCAATGAAAAATTAAGTTCCAGAAACATCCATGAGACCACTATAATTATTCATGAAAACCTAGGTTGCTGATGTTGATTTTTTTTTGACGAGCCATTTCTATATCAAGATTTAAGTTTATTTATTTATTGTTCGTTTATCGCTGATGTTGATTTGATTGAACTAAAAAGGAGGCATATTATTATCAACTGAGATTGGTGCATCCACAACAGTGACAGTCACTTTCTGAGAAATTATAAACAAAATGCCAGCATTTTTTTAAATGGAAATGGCCAAACTTTTTTGTATCTTGTCTCTGGATTTTTCTGACTCATGTCAATTCAACTTGGCATCTTTTCTTTTTCTAGGACCAAATGGTGGTCTCACCTGTTGTTCCAAACCCGTGATGTACATACTATACCTAATCGGAAAATGACCATTTTTCGATATGAAATCGAGACTCACAATGACCATTATCAGACATAAAACAATGGTAACATCATCGCTTGAGCATGAAAGAGCAATGTTGTGTAGCATAGACACAGATGTTAAGGTAACATCAAATTACCGAGCGTACTCACATGTTATATCCTTATGATCTTATATGTTCTCGTGTTACCCAGGTTTTACAATCAGATAGTAAACATAGTTTTTAAACAACAGTTCAATGGCCGCAGCAGATACAAATCAAAACTGAGTTGTGATTTGAGCAAAGAGAGCCTTAAAATCCTTTGTCGGTGTGCCAGTTCCCTCGGGTTTTGATGCCAGGTCAAAAGCTTTGAATTTGGACTCCTCAAACTGCAATGCCTGTGAACAATGCACCAGTAAAATGCTTCTCAGTGGACATGATGAAATGAGAACAATCTGTGCAGCTTTCAACATTAATAGAGTTGGTTTTGGAGTTGATGTGATCATCATAAAATAAACATACCTGAACACAGACTTCTGCAACATCTGCCCTCGGAATCAATTTGGTGTCTGTCTGTAGAAGCTCATCATCCTTTCCAATGAGTAGTTCACGAATACCACCTTCTTTATCTTGCAAGCCTCCAGCCCTATTTCAGCCAGAAACACCCAATCCAGCAGGAAAGTTAGAGGAAACAATAGCACCACGAGTGCCATAACCAAGCAGAAGAAGCATGGATCAAGTTGGAGAAAATGCAAGTAGAGAGTAAACTTATGAGACTACAAATTTTGTATAATCAGTGCTTAACTTACTGAATATATGGTTAATGGGTGCTTAAAATATTGTTGGAACAAAGAGTGAAATTTATAGAAAAGTGGAAAAACAAAGGCCATATGACTTAGATTGTGGTGTTGAGTAAATATGTCAGCCAAGTTGTATTGAGCCTAACATATATGAGCGCAGATAGAGATAGAGGTTAACCCACCTTATGATTGTGTAAGGAACACCCGAGTCAGCCAAATACTGCTCAGACTTCCTCTTCCAAATCTGTTACATGGCAAGCATAATAAGGAATATTGTCTCACAGTGAACTTTCTAAACAGAAATGCAATGTAGCACATAGCAAAATGCGTATACACACTGTAACACACATAAGCATTAAGATCAAGGAAATGCAAATAATTAACAATAAAGCAAAATAAATAAATACAAACCAGTATATTCCCGTTTCCCAAGCTGTTCAAAGGATGGTTAGGGTCTGTTCCACCCATGGATCCGACCAATACAATTTGCTTCACTCCTGCTGCCTTGGCTGTTTATGAACAATTATATAAATAAAAAAATCCACTTAGCTGAATGATTTCAAATTAAAAAAATATGAATTCCCACCAGCATCAATTTGGTTCTTTTGTCCAAGCCAGTCAACCTATCATGAATGAAGTTCAACAGACAAAAGTCACAAAATTGCAAAACCATATAAAGTAGCAGGAAAGGGAAGGGAGTAAAGATGGTTACCTGTTCAGGATATGCTCCGTCTTCAAAATAGAACTCAGGCCTTCCACCTTTGGATGGATCATACCCAGGCTTCATCTTTGGCACAGCACTGGTGAGAATAATAAGAGCATCAATACCCTTAATAGCAGGTTCAATGCTGCTGGAATCCCTTATGTCCCCGATGAAAACATTATCTCCTCCCCCAATTTTCGCCTTGCTCTCTTCTGTTCTGACCAGACCTCTTACAACAAACTCGCCAGACCTCTCCTTCAATTTCTTATAAGCTATATGGCCTGCCACACTCAATTAACGAGCCAAGTCAACCCCAGAAGATCAACAGCCCATTCATAAAATATTACCAGGACTCAAATATATTGCTTTGTGTTTTCACTACAGACTACAGAGAAACAAACAGGTAGGAGCTAACCCTTATCAATGGAAGTCACCGTACATGCAAATTAGATGATGACACTCAAACCCACACCATTAACAGCTTACTTGCAGAAACAACATTTTTGATCCATTAACTAGTGATGCCTACTGGGCTCGTTTAGATACTGATTTTCTAATAATGGACTCCGGTTGATTCATGTCCCTCTGAAATTTATACCCTATTGCTCAAATTGAAATTGGAGGACATAAGCCATTCCCAATTCCCAGCTGATCATCTAAACCCCAATAGCAAAACCCAAGCCTCAAATTTCAACATGCATCTCAATAACACACTTAAGAGAATTACAATTGCTTGAATAATTGGAATACAAATTCATACACAATTACCTAACGGAATAGATTAACCTTCATTAGTGAGCGAGGGGAAATAAAATTCATCAAAAACGATTGAAAATCAACAAATTTTGGGGAGCTCTGTGAGCAAAGAAGCAGATAAGAGAGTAGCGAGAGGACCTGTGCGACCACTAGCTCCGGTGACGAGAACGGTAGGTAAATTCGCCATTGCAGTACAGATCTCTCCTTCTCTAGCTGTATGTGTTTGGTGAAATGAGAGTGAAGATATCGAGCTGTATTGTAACGGGTAGGATTAAATGTGTTGGAAGGTTCTGGAACCAGGCTTAGTCGACGTGGCGAACCGGTTTCATTTACAGTGACGTTGACGAAAGCTTAATGAGGAAGGGAAGAGAAGGTCGATAGGACACATGTCGGTCTGGGCCTAAGGAGGCCCATTTAATCTTTTATATTTTAAGGATAAATTGAATAATTATGTCTCATTTTAACTAAAATTTTGAAAAATATCTTATTTCTAATACTAATTTTAAAATTATGTCTTTCTTTGACGAAATATCGGGAATATTTTTACCTCATCTAACGCTTGTTTCAGACTCTTCCCAGTCCCTCTTGAGTCTTGGTCACTATTTCGATGTCTGAATATAGTTGGGAATTACCAGACAGCGTAGGAAATATCTGTCCCAAATCTCAAGACGCCGTGTACGATATACGTCTGTTGAACAAGATGTGGGAAGTGTCTGACCTCGAACATACTTGGACGTAGTCTAAAGAGGTTTGTTCTAGATAGTATTTGAGCGATCTCTAAAATCATTCCAAGACGTTGTTTTGAACATAAAATCTTAGTAGTGTTATAGAATATTTGAAGTTGATTGCAGAGATAATTATTTTTATTAAGTTTAGAGTGTAATATTATAGTTATTGTATTATACATTTAAACGATTATATAGTATACATGACATTTGTGAAAAAAAAACAATCAACTATACATGTCATGAGAAGAAAAAAATCCATAATCATTATTACACCATATGATAGATATCTATATATTTATATTCCTTAATTTACATTGATAAGCAAAACCACAAGGGTTTATTAAACATTAACCCACCTAAAACATATAGTACCACTAACAATATTCACCAAATACTAAAGAGCTTATACTATTACCCAAGTCATAATAAGGAGGTGAATAATTAGGAGACCATGAGAGTGAAGAAGGTGAAGCAGGAGGAGAATGGCAAGATGATGAGGAAGAAGAAGAATTGGAGTTTGTGTTGTGGTTTGATGGGTTGAGTATCATCATGGGCACCATGTCCTCCAGCAGGCCTATCCCTCCATGAGAGCCCATAGCTGGACTCTGCTCAGGCCCAGGCTCAACACCTGTAGAGCTCTTTTGGGCTTTGTCTGGACCTTGAGAGACCATCTTCTTGGGCTTCTTTGTCTGCTGATTGGGTTGCTGCTGGTCTGGGCCGGCTAGGAAATATGGGTAAGCAAAATGAAGGTGGAGACCTTCGTAGGTGATGATCATTGTGTCCGGGTCTTCTCTGCACCTCTCCACTTGCTTCTTTGCACTGCACCTAGGGTTTGTGCATCTATAATAGCTCCTGCGATCCAATCAAAATGATGACATGGAAGAAACATTAGGATCGATTCAAGGACAATCAAAACAGAGGACCCATGTTCATTGAATCAAGGGTAATTATAAAAAAAACGACTGTTTACTTGATAACCGTTGCATGTTTATGCTTTATACTAAAAACTATTACTGAGTGTATCAGTTAGGTTTGAACTTGTTACATTTGATGTGAATTTGTTCATTCTGCAATGGTTGTCAAATAAACTGTCGTTTTTCACAATTTCCCTTTAAATCAATTCAAGAACCTTAATTACCCCCCAAAAAATCACGAACCTTAATAATGTAAGTGACAACTACCTAGGATTTGGGCTGTTCTTGATAGACTTTTGTCCGTATTTCCTCCACTTGTAGCCATCATCGGCCATCGCAGTGCCGCAACTCTTGAGTCTGAGCGTGTACTTGTTGTCTATTGTCCCCGATCCTCGGTCCAACCGCGAAACTCTGCAGTTCAAGTTCATATCAACACATGTTTTTTATACCAATTCAGGTTGGTACAGTAATCAAGAGCACTCTCCAACATAATAGAGGACCAGTAATAGGATCCTGATGTAAACAGTCTTATCCAAACATGATTTATAAAAAAATCACATGATCTTTATATGTTAACTAGGAAACAGAGAAAAGGATGTTCTGTTGTCGTACCTGGGTTGGGACATGTCACAGGGCTGATCTTTTCTGGTCGTCACGGACAGAGCATTCTCGATGTCTCGGATGGTCGGTCCGGAATAGACCGCCGACAGGAGCCTGTTAACGTAAGATGGTTCGCCGGAAGTGCCATGTTTTGGTAAATTGGGTCGTGTGGTCGCGGTGGTTGTTGTGGTTCTGTCCTCCGGCAAGACAAAGAATGGGGACTCGTCGTCGAGAAGCTCCCTGACTAGGTCGTCGGGGTCGGAGTTGTAAGACCAGTTTGTCATCGGGTCCTCCATTTGTTGTTGTGCATGAAGGGATAAGAAATGAGAGAGGAAGGAAGGAGAAGAAGAAGAAGTTGTGACGTTTACGGATTTGGCTTTGAGTCTTGTTGACTTTTTGCTCTGTTTCTTTTGTTGTGGGGATGAAGATGAAATTGAAATTGAATTCGATCTACTCTGGAATTGGCTTGTTCTTATAGGAAGGAACAATTGGGCACCACAACATTCAAGTTCCTAGCTTTTATGTCAACCATTTTAGGCTTCTTATAAAAAAACAAGTTTCACATTTAAATTAACGTTTTTTATTCCCTTTTTAACCCACAAAAAATGTATTTTAACCTCAATGTTTCTCTTATCAACTAAGAGTAAAACAAGAGTTTCTCACTCAGTTTGGCTTAATTATAGTTGATTGTCGTAATATGTGTGTGTTATACCCAGGATCACGGGTCGTATTTGCTAAGAGAAATGCTAATCATACAACGCATATATAGTATACTTAAGTTTGCTATGTCGAGTGTAACCCTAGTCCAGACAAGACCCCGGTTGATCTTATGTCTATGAATACTAAGACCATGTTGGATACGCAGTAAAATCTCTTTCTATCTCAAAAAAATAGTAAAACAAGAGTTTGGTCTAGTTTATATGATATGGCCATAATGTTTTATGTTTTTAATTAGCATGGTTTATTGGGTTAACATACAAAGAAAGTTTATATATGATTTTAGGGAAAGGCTTAGGTTCTTCTTATAGAGCAAACTATAAATAGCTAGTTAGGAATTATTGCAAGTTGTGATGATGTTCATAATTTGCTGAAAGCTTTTCAACAATTACATTTGTTGTTCACATTGTTCATATGGTTAAAGATGATTAACACCATAAAGACAGTTTACACCTGAATCTTAACCTATAGTTGTAATTACATCCTTATTTTTACTAAAAGAAAAATAAAACAAGGATGACATATTTAATTTATATCAAAGAAGTGCATTATCCAACACCATATTTGGTCTTGTTATATAGTTTTTTTATATGGTGGGCCAAATCTACCTGACCCATATGGCTTGTTTGAACCACAGCAAGTCAACCACTAAAGAAGTATTAGATCAATAATTATGTACTTAATCATAAATATGTTAATTGTGTTTCCAATTGTTTAAGGCAGATAAGAGAGTTGGAATCTTGTATTTAAATATGTGGGTTTGCATAATGGTATGTGATTTGGTAGAGAATTCTTTTGGATATTTAAAAGAGTTGGAATTAATTTATTCTAACAAATGCTATATTTGTGCTCAACTGAAGACAAAGTATGTGAACCTATAATTCATAGGGGTATGTTTTTAATGGTAGTTTTAATGTTTTGGTATGTTGGACCTAACAAAACAAGGGGCTAATACACTATATATATTTAGTAACATGTTAAGAAATTAATTACGTGCCCTAGGTCATGAAAATGATGCATTTAAGTTTGCTATGTGTTACGATCGTATGGGTATCTTTCTTTCCAAGAATTAGATACTCTATACTCTCACAAAATGAGGCATAATTGCACATTACTAGCTATAGTCTGATCCTCATTCAATTCCTATTTTGTGCCCATTTCTCTCCATTGCACACACATATGCATGTGCATGACTCTATCCTAGTATCCATAGTTAAGTATACTTGCTTCCTGAAAATTTATTACATGACCAATATTACTTGATGCAATTGATGTAATTTCTTACACTTGTATTGATCACTAGGATAGTGAATTTGATGTGTCAAATTTTTGTTTTATATCAGAGCCTTTATTTATTACAGGATGTAACAGTGAAGTTCGTTAGAAGTCAGTTAATAAGATCACTCGTAATATCGCTAAGGAGGCTCGAGCCTATCCTGACAGTAATTGAAACATTAGTAATGATATAGGAGATTTCAAAACAAAAAAACTTGACTACTCCATGAACATGTAAAACAAGATACATAGTATAATATACCCATGAAAGAAGACGACCTTAGTTGATAAATAAATGTTTTGAGAAACAAAAAAGTCAAAGATAGAGGGCTAAACCTAAACCAAGAGCAATGATTCTTGTCGCGGGAAGTGGACAAGCAATAGAGAGGTGGTGTGGTGGTTCTCATTAACTACTTATAATACAAACATCAAATTGCAACTGCTACGTACCATGCAATGCAATATATATTATTACTCTGTTTTGTTTCAGCTCAACAGTAGAAGCATCCATGACTTGATAACGATCCATATTGGACTAGTTGCTTCAGAGTCAGGGAAGCTTTGTTCGCATGCGGCTTTGACTTTCGAATCGATCGTTTTTAAACTGTGCAATCTTTTGGATTTTGTGGGCATTAGGACAAACGGGTCGTTGACTGTCAGCAATTGGTTTAGGTCCGGAGTGGGCTCAGGTTGGAGATGGAGCTTAAAACGTTGTTTGTTTCCTCAAAAGTCAACCCTCTGACACATGTGGCTTGTGATTTGGCAGCACGCACGCGTGGGGATTGAGGTCCCCGGTTTTTTGTCGGAAAATCACGTGTGGATTGGGTCGAGCTTCTGTTCCCGTGCAACTGCTACTACCGATCGAAAATTCGAAGAAACTGCTAGTGTTACGTAAGTATAAATTATAGCAAAGTCTATCAAAACTTATCTTGAAAATCATATGCGTTTTGTAAATATTATTTGAATGACGTCACAAACATTTTTCCTGTCTAGGGTTATTATTATCTTGTCTAAAACTGAAACTACGTTTGCAAAAATATATATAAGGATTACAAATTACAAAACACATATCATCAGAGTTAATTTTTAGAATTTTTCCTAAATTAAGAACTATGGAATGTGTCGGCGTAATGACATCATTCTTTTTCATCGAAACAAAGACTTTCCTCGACTATGGTTCAAGCTCTACGACGCTTTCTTTTTTTGGCGATGTACAATATTAGTTCCAATCAATAACCGATGTACTGAATAATTTTTTATAACTTAAAATATCATAAATAAAATGAATAATTTCAAAGTTTACAAATTAAAATTTATTTATTTTTAAATACTTTGACTGAAAGTGTAAAAAAATAAAATTTTAGTTAATCCATTTTGAAAGATTTTTTTTATTTATAATTTTAAATTTAAAAAGAGGAGAAACGATGAGTTTTTATTATTATTTTATTTTGAACGAAAAAACTGTAAAAAGTAATTTTAACGTATACATTTATAAAACGTGCATGGATAAGTTTTCGCAGTTATCCCTATATTATAATATCAAAATATATCTGATAGATGACACATAGAATGGTACAAACTGCAATTCCCCAAACCTTGTGGTGGCGCTTATATTTTTAGGATAATACAAAGAGAAATATAAAATTTATTTTTGGGAAAAAAAGGTTTAATGAACAATCTAATTCTACTACGAATTTTGACTCTCTTTCATTGCTGGTATTGGGAACCTAGTCATATTAGAGTTACCGAAATGTTTACTAGTGTAGCTCTATCATATTAAGGAACATAGAGATACTAGTAATAATATATAGTGATTGATTGATAAATTTAGTGCTAATATGTCGAAACATGAATTTAAATTTGTAAACCATATGGCATCAATCGAGTGCTTCAATCTATTTTATGCAAAAAGACACCCATCTTGCTTTCATAAGGAAATATAGTTCTTATATGTTGCTTCAAATCAATTGGATACAAACAAATTTGAATGAATTGAACTCTTAGACTAATGAAAACTGAATTATTCACTATTTTAAAGATGAAATTGTGTGTTTTATGATATTATTTTCAACATTTCCAATTTTGATGTGGGTTGGCGTCCGATTTTCAAAAGAACTAAAAGCGAAACGGATGATAAATGTTGACAATTTTCAAGTAAAACGGTGAAAACCCCACTTGTATAAAGAAAGGGTAATTGCAATAACACACTCTCTTTCACCTTTCGTTTGCAGAAGCTCGCCCTGAGTGACCTTTCATGTCAGAAACACACGACCATCTTTAATAAGTTAGTAAAAAAACTACATATTCCGTTAATTTGGATGGAAAAGTTTAGAATTTTTTAAAAATACCTAAGCTACACCTATAAACCCTAAAACTAAACCTCAAAACTAAACTCTAATACTAAACCCTAAAACTAAACCCTAAATGGATTTTGAAGGGCATTTTAGATATTTGACGTGTAAAAGTTAATAGAGTTAGTGTTAAAAGATGTATTCAATAGTTTTTTGTCAATTTATGAAAGGTCGATGTATATTTATGACAAGAAATCTGGTATTGAGGAAGTTTTATGTAAATGAAAAGTCAAAATGGATGTGTTTTTGTAGTTTTCCCTATAAAAAGTTGTAGTAAGTAATTGGTCGTTTTTGATGAAAGAATACCATATATGATTCATAATAAAATGAAAACTTTCCATTCACATTAGAATAATCTATTATTTTTTAAAAATAAATTAAAAAATTCCTTTATGTGTAGATCTGAACATCTGCATATGGATTGAAATGTTACAAGGATAAAGGATGGAGGTGATGAACGAATCAAATTAATGCTAATAGCATATAATAACCTGATCCAATAAAACTCAAACTAATAAATGAATGTCCCGTTATATGAACGGATTAATTTCTAACTGTAGTTCTGACCCTGAACATACTTCAAAGGTCTTGACAAAATATGCTTCGGTGACAATCCTGTATCCATCAAAATCTGTGAAGACAATCGTGCGGCCAGGATCAAAATCCCCAAAATTTCCCGCGCAAAATGCCGAGTCCGAGTCGGAGCCGCCAAAACTTGACCGTTCCTGGAATTTATATTCCCTCCATCTTCTGATCCTTCATTTCTTTTCAAAAAAGTTCAAATTTTGAATTGAAATTTTCGAAACACCGCTTCGGATATATAATACCCATTTCGTCCGCATCCATATTTTTTCTGGAAATTCCGATTTTTGTGTTGATCCAGATAGATTCTAGAGATGAACAAAGAAGGCTGCGCGACGCCGAGGCGGCAGGAGTGTATGATTCCGGCGGCGACGCTGTGCCCGCCG
>JAYMSU010000968.1:0-11582 GCA_036897765.1 Erodium chrysanthum | reverse complement strand
CCTGTTTTGCATTTACTCTCAATTCCGATCTGATGTGGCAAGGGTTAAGGAGTGTTCAATGAGCGCGAAACGGAAGCTGAGAGGGTTAGGGTTCAGTTGGGAATGCGATCGATCGGCTGGCGGAGTATTGACTCCATTAATTGTGGGGATTCAAAGGTTTGTTTCCTTCAAGATTCATGGTTTTTAAGAGGGACGAAATGAACTGGGTGATTCATAGGATTGAAAGCAGAGACGCAATGGGAAGCAACAGTGTGGAGGAAGAGGACCATTCGCCTCCCTCTCCAATTTCTCTTCAGATCTCAAGTAAGGTATGTCCACTTTCCCCCCTCTCTGACTCGATCTATTTGTTTTGTGTTGGATTGTAACAAAGAATTAGGGTTTACTGGTTCTTATTGGGTTTGAAACACACAGTTTGAAGAAAGTCATGGCATGCATAGTGGTCAATAGAGAAGACCTTATCCCTTTGTGTAACCTTTTCTTTTAATCCCGATGACCAATTTCTGGAGATTCTAACACTGTTCGTTACTACGGGGAGAGATAGGTGAGATTTTGAGTTGTCTCGCCCTCTAATATATTGATTGGAAATCATAGACATGAAGATTTCTCATATTATGTGGGGAGTAAAGCCGTCTCCATTGTATGTTGATTTGATTTTTTGTTTTGTAGGATTGACGACTCCCCTCTTGCTCGGGAATGGAAAGATCTATTTCTCTGTAGTTCTCAACTGGTTTTTTCCATGAATCTCTCACATTTTCATATATTTTCTCTGTTCTTTGTTATAATGTTGTTATCCAGGTTAGTTTTTTTTATGTAGATGTAAATTGCTTTTTTTTTTATGATGTATAATAAATTTCCTTCAAGTATTCTTAATTCTTATGTATACATGTGATAGGATGTGGATATATGGAAGATCCAGTTTTATATATTACTTGCAAATTCTCCTTTATCATTTAATATTATTAGGATCATCATTTTGAATCAGGTTTCAATTCTCTCTTACAGGTATTGAATGCTAGGAATCCACAAAGAACAAGGTGTTATCATTTAGAGGGGCATTTCTTCAGTGCAATTTTTGTTTACCAATCTGTCATAGTTGGAGATGGTTTGATTGGTTTTTAACTGTTTTTTTCTCCAGTACACGGTAGAACATGCCTATGGATATATTGATTAGTCTAAGAATCTTTGACAAGTTTTTTCATGTTGAGCTAATTAAATATAAAGAGTTGATATATGTCTGGTTGCTATCTAGACACTATGAACATTATATTTTTAATCTCTCTTTACTCTTTCACCAGATTTGTGTGTGTTCCAATCTGCATCGAGCATGGAGCTATTTCAATGAAGAATATATTTTCTTTGTTGAAGATGCATTTTCTTCATGAGTTTGTGGTTAATCAGACTTACCTATTGGCTTTTTCATTTGAAATTGTTGTTGAGATGATTCGTGGCACTGACAATAACAAAATGGTAGGAAAAAAAAACAATAACAAAATTCAGGGTGAATGATGTTTACCTTTTGAAGCTATAATAGGTTGATTATTTTGAGTCAAATTTGTATTTTATTAGCCCTTTTTTTTACTGGTTTGTGTATGGAATTAGAAAAGTCTACACCTTAAGTTTGGCTTTTATATGTACTAGATGGATGGATGGAGCATTATGCTTCTTTTTCCTTAAGGCCAACAATTTCCATAAGACCAACAGTTCCTACACAAAAACTTGGGACCACAAGAAGCCTCAAAGGAACGTCCTCAACATCAAGGAGCATGGTAAAAGTAGTGCAAGAGCCAAGTTAATCATAATAAATCAACTGATATATCAACAGTGGGATCACTAAGAATAGGGAAAAAGAAGCAAACCAACCCCAGATTTGAAGCAATACACAAACCAGTAAAAAAAATTGTTTGAATCTTTTTTTTCCTTTTCTGCTATGAGAAACTTGATGTCGTCGGTCAAATGTGCCTGGTAAATATATTTGGCCCAAGTAAGTGGCTTTGTTTCCAAGAATAGGAGAAAAGGTATTTTCTGAGACATAAATTTTCTTTCTATTTCTTAAATTTACCCAAGGACCATATGCTTAAAAACAATGTTATTGTCATTTTGAATAAAACAATGTTATTGTCATTTTGAATCTCAATAAAAAGTGTACCAGTGTATGTTTCTTGGTGTTGAAATTTTGATAGGTAGTAGTGCAACATCTTGCATTGCTTCAAATCTGGGGTTGGTTTGCTTCTTCTTTTTCCCTATTCTTAGTGATCCCACTGTTGATATATCCGTTGATTTCTTATGATTAGTTTGGGTCTTGCACTACTTTTACCATGCTCCTTGATGTTGAAGACGTTCCGTTAAGGCTTCTTGTGGTTCCAAGTTTTTGTGCAGGAACTGTTGATCTCATGGAAATTGTTGGCCTTAAGACATCGATTAATGCATCCGTTACCGAAAAGATCAGTTCTGTTCATTACAAAGAGGTGTTGGAGATTGAAGCACCAGATTGGCTTGCTGATAGTTCTACTTGAGCATGTATGCAGTGTAGAGCTCCCTTCACTTGTGATGAGAGAATTTATTTTAAAGGTTTGAAACAATTATCATCGTCATTGTATTCTACAATAGCAAGTGTCACTAAGATTTTATTTCGAAGTTGTGTTTTTGACTTCGGTTTCAATACTCATCATTTCTTTCATGTAAATATGATATATTTTGTCTTTTTAAATATTCCCTTCTCATCTTCTTTGTGCTGCTCTCTATAACTGATTGTTCTATATTTGTACTTTTACTGCCCAAACCATTGAGTCAGGGTTGAAAAGAATGATGCATTCACTGACATTATGATACATAACCAAGCATCTGAGTCCTCTTTGTCATTGTCGCTTACATTACTACACAAGACATAACTGATTAGAGAGATAACAATGTCCCCATAGATAACATTTCCAAGTAAATAACATCAAAAAGTTCAACCATACTGAAATCGTTACAGTTTTTAATGTGTTACAACTACACAAGGTTTCGGGACTACAAAATCAATGATCATCTATCTATCACAGTCAAAACTACAAACTCGAGATGACAAATGATTATAAATGTACAAATTATTGAAATCTTTCCTACCTTTATATCGCCATTACTTAAGCAATGATGTATACAACTTCAGAATGCTAAAGAAGTTATTAGAGATGGAGTACGATGAATATGTAATCGTTTTGTTAATTAAAAGTTATCATCAACATGAATTAAAAAAACAAATAGTTGCAATTTTTTTTATAGAAATTATTTGTATGATTTCAAACCAATTAATTTTGAGTGTATGATGTTACAAATAGTACCGCGCAACGCGCGGTACATTGCACTAGTAAAACACTAAAAGATTAAGAAAATACTCATATCCCAAGATAGTAGAAACGAATAGTCTTCAAATTGCATGCAATACCAGTTCATAAAACCACAGCAGAACATAATGCGACATCATAGTTGCAGACTTAAACGAGCACTGTCTATTCTATACAACATAACTTGGTAAAACTTCATGACCTGCTATAGTTGTATTCATGGATAAAAAACAATGGCTACTTAGAACCAGATAGCTTGCCAGCAAGAGAAACGTTTTGAGACTATACATCATGGCATCGTCTTTCTTCTTTGCTTGCTCCTCACTGATATCGTCTCCTTAACCTCATCATGGTACATAAGGCTGGTCAATGAAGGCCCATTCGAACACCTGCTCGTATTGAATCGCAGCGTTTTTCCATGAGCAGTCCCTTGCCATTCCTCTCTTCATCAGCCCCTCCCAAGAAGGCTTGTGCTCTTTGTATGTCATCATTGCAACTCTTAATGCCTGTCCATAACAGTAACATAAGCAGATCAATCTCTTGTGCCATTTTTGAGTAGCAAATTTAGAAATAACAAAACAATCAGCAAGATACAAGAACCATTCATAATGAATCATCTCACCGCTAACATGCTTTCCTTCGACAATGGAGAAAAGGTCCACCTGTCAAAGCAATTGCACGAATTCGTTACATGGTTCTATGAAAGTAACTGATCTATGAAATCCAGAAAGATTGTAAGGTAGAGTACATACCCTGTACCCTCTTCAGGGCCACCGTCTTCAACATGTGGATCAAAGGTCTGTACTGTGTCCTGAGGGGAAGAACAGCTTTTAGCAGATATCGCGATGAGAACATACTTTTGCCTTTAATTCATTACTATCTTCGACTTACCCTAAGCCCTCCGGTGCTGTGGACTACTGGTACAGTTCCATATCTCATTGCATACAACTGATTCAGCCCACATGGCTCAAATCTTGAAGGCATCAACAATATGTCACAGCTGTTCATCAACAATGCCAATAAGTCATCAATATTTGTATGAACATCTCAACTATAATAGATAAACCCAACATTACCCTGCAGTCATCCTATGAGAAAATGGAACATTGAATCCAATCCAACCACGAAACTTGTCTCTGTAAGTTGATTCTGCAGCTCTCATCCAATCTTCACACTGCGGATCCCCAGATCCGAGCATAACCTGAAACATATCATATATATAGTGTAGGTTCTTATCCCGTTACACTACCTAATTTCAATCAAGAACTCTATCTCAGGTGCATGAAATATGCACAGAACTCACTTACGAATTGAACATCATGTCCCATGAGCTCTGGAACTCCAAGTTGAATCAGGTCAATGCCTTTCTGGTAGTCTAGTCTCCCAATAAATCCAATCTACAGATGTCAACCCAATTCAATATGTGTTGAAAGTGAATATATTGCCACCAACCCAAGCAAAATGGAAATCAACATCCTACCAGTGGACAGTCAGGCCTGATTGGAAGTCCTAATTCCTTTTGTAAAGCAATCTTACAATCAGCCTGCATTTAACAAAAGGGATGAGATGACTATGCCATTGAAGGGTTAACTATTTGAATACAAGACTTAGCCACCTTTCCAGAAAGATCATCAATGGAGTAATGGGAAGCAATGTGCCTATCTGATGACGGGTTCCATTCAGTAGTATCAATGCCATTTGTGATCCCTGATCATAACAACAAAAACTACTTGCTTAAGAGAATCATGAGTGTGGCTTGTATCTGATTTCATATGTTCCCATTTCAAGTTGAACTAAGCATGTGAATACATATATTTAAAACAATAATAAGGAGTTTGTATCTGACTTCATATTTTTCGGTTTCAAGTTGAACTAAGCATATGAATACATACATTTAAAACACCCTCAGTTCTTATAATGTATGATAATATATAGTATAAACTACTTGTAAATTGTTTCAACAATAATTTGATAAATTGCACACAGGATATATCACTTCTCGATGACCCACGTTAGGCTGAGATAAAATGCTTAATGGTTCAAGAGACATATTATGAAACCATATAAAAATGAGCTGAACATATGATTCTATCAGTTAGACTGCTATTGTTCGAGCCATAGTTCTGGGTTATGAAATGAACAAGTCAAAATGGGTGGAAACCACTTTATATTTTGGATCCAATATCAAAAGTCCTGTATGCTACCCCTACAATCCAAAATAAGTGTCACATTTCAATATTTACAAAAAGTATGCTGTCAAATTGCATTTCTTGACTTTCCACCCTTTACCTATGCATTCATGTACCCACTATTCAAGTAGCCATAACTAACTTATTGTAGGATATTATTGGTTATCCATGCTTAATTAACTAATTAAAATGAAAATATGAAAAATTAGTAGGTCTGCCACAATAATGATATTAATTCAGAAATGTGAAATCAAGATACAAAAGCATGCAATTACCGTTTAGAACAATCTTTCGACTGCTTAATATCTCATGAAGACCATATCCACCTTCTACAGTTGTTATTTCCCAGGAATACCCCTGAAAATGGTAGGTAAACTGTAAGATAAATATACTACAAAATGCAAGAACGAGACTAATTGGTGGAAACAATGTTTAAGATATAATTGTAATCACAACGTGAACATATGATGCGTGCACTTCAGATTGTTCAACAGGTTGAGCATCAAATAAAGGTTGCAAATCCTGAACATTGTACAAATATTAACAGCTGAATCCTAAACATGGCAAAAGATTAAGAGGTGAAATTAAAATTGTCATCAAAAGTACCTACATGTGATATTTAATGAAATTGGAAGAGGTGTAAAAATTATGACCTGGCTGACAGTCAGAATGCGATCGGACGTCACAATTGCACCCTTGAGATAATTGACGGCTTCACCTTTGTCAAGAGCATGAGCCCTTGCCCACTCAGGAAACACCCATCCCAATGCGTCATACCACTCCGGAGATAACCCCAGATTGCTATAAGTTACTGCAGGTTCCACTCCCTTGCAAATTGAAGAATTTATTTTAAGATATTGGTGTTGCACATATGTAATCCATTTCAGATAACAAATTTGATGCATATTGACAAGCAAGAAGGCATTATCAAATATGAATTATGATAAATGACTATTGGTTATTGCCATTCCATGGTGCTTAAGTTCATTGCCGGATTATAGATGAATACCATCAATAAGTATTTTATTTGTACAGTATGACCATCGCTATAAGAAATGTCCTTTAGAGTAACATAACCAAAGAAAATTACAGGTCACTAACTACCTGATGTGCCAAATTGTGTATAACAACAGTACATCTGGCGTCCTTATAGACTCCATGTGGACGATATTTCCCAGCTATAAGTCTGAAAATTACATGTGGAACATGTCAAATAAGTTATTATAAATTAAAAGGTGAACCTATGACTAGCAACAGATAAACAAACCACGTACACTGGCACAAGACCGGCATGCCAGTCATTAACAAGGAAAAGAACTCTTTCCCCATAGGTAAAGCCTCCCAATGGAAGCACCAAAGGAGCTTCACAAGCTGCATGCCCAAGTAAAGTGAACCTAAACTGTAAACCAAACAAGAGAATAAACTTGCCACCATTTGTGAACAGAACAGACTGCATGTCGAGTTTACAATTATCCAATCCCATATCATACCTGATTATCATCAAAAGCACCATTACTATCACCATATGGATTTCCAGGTCGGTGGTATGAAGGGTGGTCCACAAATACCTAACAGGTGAAATGAAATAAGCTTAGTTGTCATACAGGCACTCCAAATATTTGTGTATAACAACAAGGGTCAACTCCACTAATACTAATTATGAGATGCATGCACATATTTCTTTACCCAATCAACACCGTCCCTGTACTCATGGAAGAAGGCCACTTCTTGCTCCCCTCCGAAGCACATTAGCTTGATACGGCAATTCAAATCAAAAGCACCAGAATAGACTTTATCTGCTGCAGTACCATGCATGTATCTTGGAGAGACAACCATAACACGGTGACCACGGGCAGCGAGTGCTATAGGCAAGGAACCACAAACATCTCCTAAGCCACCAGTCTTCGAGTATGGCGCGGCTTCAGCAGTAACAAAAACAATACTGTGGGTAACTCTAGTTTGGAGTACCTCTACTCCATTCACTGTAGGAGTTTCTTCCACATTGTCATTTGACACCTCTACCAGAGGGTCCAAGGCCTTTCCGTTGCCATTTGACACCTCCACTTGGGGGTCTACAGCCTTTCCATTGCCATCTGTAATTAGAATATCAAATTGTTCCTCAATGGTCAATTATGAAATGATCAATTAGTTTGACAAGGTGCACTTCAAACATGGAAGACCACGTTAGGAAGATGATCAAGAAGAAGTTGCACTGGAACACTGCACACATTTATAAGAAAACAGGGATTGATAGAAAAGCACAATGTTACGGTTAGAAAACTTATGCAAAATGTAGAAGCACATGGAAATAAAATATTACTGTCACTGTAAGACTAATTTATGTTAGTTGGAGTGGCATTTCAATCTCACAGTTAAATGTTCCAAGGCGGGCAATAGAATGGTCCATAATCATCACCATAGCGACAAACTACAACACTAGATGCCAAGACTGTTCCTACACCAATCATGAAAATTAATTCTACGGCGGTCAGCACAGCACATGGATCCAAATTCCAAGCACTTGACAGGATTTGGGAAAGGTCCAAACCCCACCCAGATATAAATCAACTAGGTTTTATTAATGTACCATACTAATTTGGGTCCGTCAATGAACAAGAAATCTCTCAAAATTGGCCCCCACCCAGAAAGATGAATAGGGTGAATACACCAAACAAACATTGTCAAGCGAGAATAGTGAGAAGAGGATCAATGAATAATGTCATTTGAATGAACGGCCAAGGCACTTTATCAAATCAACCGCCTAGATTTAGGCAATGGTCCCCAGTCTAAGCACAAGGCATATGATCGTAATCATCAAGCCATTGAATGGTAATGGTCATTAAATTTTGAAATTGTAAGAGCATTTTTCTGATTTTGGTTGTGCTATTGACCCCGAATCTAAAAATAGAAGGAAAAAATTGACTCCAAAGAATCGGCGAACACTTGAATTTCTAGACTTTTAAAAACGAAAATCGCAACAAGGACAAAAAATGCATAGATTAATGGTTGAATAAAGATGATCGGAAGCAAAGCAAGAGAGATTAATAATGAAAAGAGTAAAGTACCGCAATGGTTGGTCAAGCGGAAGCCAACAACAGCACCAGACTGATCACGGTCCAAGCCCAGAAGCCGGGCGTTCTCTTTCTCATCCGTGTCTTCCTCGAGAGCAGAGGACCTTTCATGGAATGCTCTGGCGATGGTCAAGTGGCCACTGGTACAGCTGCTTTTTCTGGTAAAATGAGCGACGCCCAGAAGCTTATTAGGCCTGGCATTGGTGTAGAAATTGACCAAAGGTTGGGAGGAGAAGAACCTAGTAAGGCGCATGGACTCCATGGAGAAAGGAGGAAGAAGAAGAAGAAGGAGAGAGGTGTTGGAGAGGAATTGAAAAAGGGTGGAGAGGGATAAGGAAAATATTGGATCCGTTAGTGTATATTTTTTGGGGGAAAAAGAAGAAGCGAGAGAGTAGGAGTAGGAGGTTGGTTAACAAGAAGAGGTTGCGGAGGGAGTGGCTGATTCACTTCACATAAAGCGCGAAACTCTAAGTCGGATCCGCTGCGTGACTCGGCGATCACGTGTCTTCAGTCTACATTATACAACTAACTCTCGTCTTCATGGGCTCATTTTCGTTTCAATTTTCCTATACCAGTTACCTTTTTGCCCTGTTTTTATTTCACACTTTACCGAACGAGTCACGGTCGTGATGGCCGTTGGAAGGACAACTAGAATATCAAATCAACTCACAGTCGTGAGGTAACTCGAATACGGTTGTAACATCACCCGTGAACTAGTCTGAAGAATCCAAAATCACTATGTTATAGTAGCGAGCAAGTAACGGTCGTGACCCAACCCATTCTCTTATCCCTCCTTATATCACAGTCTTGCAGGGGCGCTACATTATCACACATTTACCCATCTGCATATCTCCTATGTAGTTCAACATGTCTGTCTTTACATGCATGATTCTCATGAGAGTCACATGGTGCCCCTCAAGCGTGTCATCCGCTTTCTTCAAGGCACTCTACATCTTGGTCTCCACTTATTCGCCACTCTTGCTCGAGATCTTGTCTCATTTATAAGCGTTGATTGGGATGGTTGCCCTGATACCCGTCGTTCCACATCTTGTTATTGTATGTTTCTCGGTGATAACTTGATCTCCTAGTCCTCCAAATGCCAGCCTACATTACCCGTTCTAACACTGAGGCTGAGTATCGTGTTGTTGCCAATGTTGTCTCCGAGTCATGTTAGATCCACAACTTGTTGCTCGAGCTTCATTTTCCATTGTCCCGTGCCACACTGGTCTATTGTGATAACATCAGCGCTATTTATCTATATGGTAACCCTGTTAATCATCATCAGACCAAGTATATCGAACCGGACATCCATTTTGTTCGTAAGAAGGTTGTTAAAAGCCACGTTTGAGTTCTATTCATGTTCCTACTCTCTCTTAGGTTGATGACATCTTCACGAAGGGGCTCCCCGAATTTTGTTTCCTTATTTTCGAACCAGTCTTAACGTCAGTGATCCTTCAGTTCAAACTACGAGGGCGTGTTAGGATACGATTTAATATCTTTAATTAGTTTGGATACATGTTATTATATATTTGTATAAATAAATTCATACATCAATAACACAAGACAAAGAAATACTAAAATCAGTACAATGAAATAAGCTAGCTGATGTGAATTGGTAAGGACCCAACCTTATTGGTAAGGACCCAACCTTAAAAGATCTCTTTTTTCTTCCTTTTCTTTAGTTGAAGCCAAGCTTGTGGATTATTCTTTGGCCACTGCTTCACTCAACTTCTGCAAAATGCAAATGATCAAAACCAGTGCTCTACTGACAGAGACAGCAAAGCCAAAACTCTACACAAAGTAAAAATCATTTGGAAAAATAAAAGAAAAAAGTGACACTCTCTTCTTGTGAATATGGAGAAGATTTTTTTTATTTTTCCACACACAAACCTAAAAAGTAATGGACATCCCAACAAACCCATGACACTTTTAATGGGCAATGGACTAATCGATTTTTTAATTAGACATCTGAATACAATTTGTTGGACTAATAGATTTTTTAATGAGACATCTTAATACAATTTATTAAACGTTTGATTTAAGTTGATAAGATAGTGTTTTTTTTTAAGTCGAATTTGAATTTAAGGTCGTGTTTGTTTAATAAACTTGTCAGACTCAAACCCAATAAACACATTTGATATTTTTCATTAGTTATAAATATTTGTATTACTATAATTAAATTATAACTTTTAGTGTTTATTGAATATTCATTATAACAATCCAACCATCTAGAGAGTGTTTGTCGGGTTATATGTATTTCGTCTCCAAATTTCATTGTTCGTCATTCAAATCTTCAAAGGCTTCAATTCCAAAATTTCCCGTGGAAAACCAAAAGAAAAATTCAGAAACAAAAAAAACGATTTTATTAAATGAAACGACTTTGAAATTACATAAAACTATGTATTGAAATTACTTAACATCGAGTTACGAAAAAAAAAGTTTTAAAAATCTATAATCATCAATTTTTTAAAAAATAAAATTATATTTGGAACAACAACAACTAGAATGAAATATTAAATTACAAAATCATAATAATATTTATCAGATCAGATTCCCGATCAGATCGATGATCTAGTGTTAGCTATGATCAATGTCCGATAACTCAACGAAGCGGACGCCTCTGCACACACAAAAAATTATTGGTGGAACCTCGTTAAGAAAGCGGCAAAATAGCGCTATTACAACAACGAATCTTTGAAGTAGATTAGTCATCGTTCCTAAATTTAATTGTACCATGTTTTTATTTTTGTAGTTTAATTATCGTGTTATTTAGGTAATTTAGTCAATGTGTGTCACGATTCGGCGCGGTTCACCGATTCGGCCTGAATCAGTCGAGTCAAGTTGAATCACAAAATTCATTCGACCCACGTACCACAATGCGCCGAGTCCAATGCGAATCGTGCATTCGACGACGAATTGGACTGCGTTGCGGGGTGGTCTTATATGTGTTTTCTACATACTTTTTCCAATTTTATACATTCAAATTTTTCGACATTGTT
>JAYMSU010000967.1:0-11583 GCA_036897765.1 Erodium chrysanthum | reverse complement strand
TTAGGGTGAGTTAAGTGCAAAACAGTGAAAGTTAAGGGTATTTATCTGTACTTTACCCTTAAAAAAATAAATAAATAAACAAACAAATAACCTAACCCTGAACCGCTCTCTCTCTTCCCTTTTCCTTCATCTCTCTCGCTATCCACCTCCATTTTGCTCCTCTGTTTCTTCAACCAAACCTTCATCGCCAATTCTATTCTCTTTTCTTCAAGCTTCAGACATGGGCATAGCTGCTGAAGCTCCCCAATTCCACGTTCTGGCTGTGGACGACAACATAATCGACAGGAAGCTCATCGAGAGGCTCCTCAAGACATCCTCTTATCAAGGTACTGTATATTCATCGGATTGATCTCAAGTGTGAAACTTTTGAGGATTTGATTCGAAAACCTCATCTGGATCTGTCTTATTTTTGTTCAAGTTTGAAACTTTTGAGGATTTGATTCGAAAACCCCATCTGGGTCTGTCTTGTTTCTGTTGATTTCTCATGAATTGTGGTTCAATTTTGCAGTCACTGCTGTGGACTCTGGAAGCAAGGCCTTGGAGTTTCTGGGTTTGCTGGAAGATGAAGAATCAGATGAGATGTCACCACCAGTCTCTCCTGACCAAAACCCTCAGGAGATTGAGGTCAATTTGATCATCACTGACTATTGCATGCCTGGAATGACTGGCTACGATCTTCTCAGGAAAATCAAGGAATCGAAATCTTTCAAGGACATACCAGTTGTGATAATGTCCTCAGAGAATGAGCCATCCAGAATCAACAGGTGCTTGGAAGAAGGAGCTGAAGAGTTCTTCCTAAAACCAGTTCAATTGTCAGATGTGAACAAGCTCAGACCCCACCTGATGAAAGGAAGGTCCAGAGAAGAGGAGGTTGAAGTAGATGAAGATGATGAAGAAGTTAACAGTAACAAGAGAAAGGGCATGGAGGGTTTCTTGACCTTTGAGGACATGGAGGAAGAAATTACCAACACACCTGAGAGGATAAGGACAAGATACACTGCAGATTTGCAAGCAATTCTCTAATCCAGAAGTTGAGAAATAATACTGATGATTTTTATTTTTATTTTGAAAATATTCTTAATTTTTATAGGTCTTTGTTCCCCTCTCTTTGTCTCTATGAGAATGAATTGCTTAGAGAAGAGAGATGGTTTTGCATCTGCTTACTCAATCTAGTTTTCATTGTAAATTAACAGAGAAGAATATATTCTACCATTTTTGTTGCCTTATGAACTCATCTCTTTCAATTTCTTCTTCTTATTACATACATAACAATGAAGGTGATCAATTTAAAACATTTGGGTGATTTAAAAAAGATTCAAGAAGAATAAATCCTTAACTTTTAGACAAGGAATTGGTTGATTTCAAAGATGGTGCAATGATTAGGTATTGCTATACCAGAGATTTGTATTTGCAGACTTTATTAGGTATACATGAGAATGAGATGAGATAGTAGTGGCCCATCAACTCTTGGGGTATGATAAAAATGTGAATAGTTGGCACAAAAGATGCTCCACCAAAAGGAAATATCAATTTTTATGAAGAGCCAACACATCCCAACCCCATTTTGTCCATTAATATTCCTTGTAATTATTAGGTTTGTTGGGCCAAAGATCATTCCATGGATTGGAGGTGGGGTCTCATATCTTTGCAAAATCTTTGGAAAACACTTTAAAAGAAAATGTCAATTTTGGTTCATGATAGAGTGGTTTGGAAAAGTATTCCATCGATGATGATGCCACACAAATATGATATTGATATACCAAGTCAAGATCTTTAATTCTTTATCACATAGATGCAATTCCTTTTCGTGAGGGAGTGAGTTGTGACATCTCAATCCACAGGGATTTAAATTGAATGGTTACCAAATTAGATGATATTAATAAAAATGTTGTGACATATATCTCTTAGACATTATCTTTATTTAAAACATTAGTTACCAGTTTGTGTCTATATTATAATAGGGGAAATTGCAAAAAACAATAGTATAATTTACAACAAAAAATTGTTCACCTTTGCTTTGAGCATCTAATTAAATCCACATGTTAACTTAATCATTCCCACTTCCAACAACAGCCATTAAGACATAACCGTTCTTTTGGATCACCATCCATTTATTCAACTTCCCTACAAATCTTTAAACAACCTTCTTTCTACGATTCTCATAGAAATGAACAATGTTCACCTTATTGATTTAAAAAATGCCTTCATGAAAATGTCTACAATTGCATTCCTTAAATATTAATTACATTGATATCCTGATAAATTACTATACAAAATATTGCCATTGCCAGTACACTATCATAGGAGGCTAATGATCCCCAAAAAAATAACTGCCTCGGTCATCATTTCAACTGGATTTAATCCAACTTCCTCCAACCCACCCACCTGACAACAAACAAAAACAGCAAAACATGGTTAATACATATTCCATCTCAAAATAGGTTCTTCTGATTAGGGATTATACTACACTTATTTTGGAATGAAGGGAGTAGTTGTTAATACGTGATAGCCATGAAGTCTATTATATAATCAAGGGGAGCCATAAACATGTTGAATCTCAATCATCATTAGCGGTAGCACCAAGAATAACATGGACAATGGAGGAATCAATAGAAACAAACTTCACAATGATACTACATACCTTCATGAATTAGAAGTTGTCGGAACAAAGCTAATATGAGCTAAATAATTGCTCTCAGCAAAATCATGTAGAGTTCTGTGTGTTCGTGCCACCCCTTCCCCTTCAGGATTTCCAAATTCTTGCTTTAAAAGTTCCCTACACTCATCAGCATCCTATAGGCAAAGAATGTTTAGAATCTATCATTATCAGTAGTTCAATAATATGCTAGTTAATCAAAAATCAAGTAAATAGCTTCTTTTTTCCCCATATCTTCTATAAGAGTTCTTAGTGTTCAACTTCATGCTCTCCCTCAAGACCAAATCAAGTTTACAGAAGAAAATTATCATTCACAGCAAGGATGGTTTCCTTAATACAATTATCCAATGCATTGTTTCAAATGTGACTAAGACAACAATACCTGCAAGAACCCCAGCATTTGCTCTTCAATTGTACCACGCATAGCAAGTGTTTCTACATTAATAGGACGGGTAGCACCCATTCGATGAGCACGACTAATTACTTGTTCCTCCATACTGTGAAATTTTCAGCATATAAAACAAGTCAGTGCTGCTGATATAAAAAAAACACCTCTTTTTCATACAAATTGGTTGTGACTGTGAGGAAGCCTATAAGAATCATATGTACACACATAAAATTGAAACAAATATCACCTTCTGTCCCAGATCGGTTCCATTAAAAATACATGGGCTACGAAGCTCAAATCAAGACCTAAAGCGGCACTTCCATCCATCAAAAGAGCCATACAATCTGCATCATGCTGGAACATGGCTAGCGACTTCATCTGAATAAATGGAGAGTGGATTAAGAATAAGTACTTGAGAACAGTAAAAAGATAAATAAAGGGAGAGTGAGAACATTTACCTTGCTATGAGCATGCATAGGACTGTACATCCCGGTGAACTTGATACCCGCCATTGATAACTGATTAAGGAAGGTGGGATTCATTACTCATACTTACACTAGGAAAATAAACAAAGTCAACATGTTTTACTGTATGTATTAGCTACCTGCTGTTCAATGACATGTATATGCTCAAGAAATTGAGAAAATATTATGACTTTCTCGAAGGGTTGCTCAGAAGACACAGTGCTCAATCTGGAACCGTCATCATGCAACAACTCAATTGATTCACTTATCTGTGTCATAAAAAGGTTCCCTTCAGTACACTTAGCATCACTACTCTCGTTCGTAATGTAAGATGTATCTCTAGTAGCCTTTTGCAATTTTTTCAATCTCTGAACAAGATAAGCCACTTTGCTGCTAGATGTTGATTGCCAATCAGAATCCCAGTTATCCTGTAAACACCATGAAATGCATTGTTTAGCAAATATTTACACAAATAAGTTTAAACACTATTATACAGCTAATCCTGCCTGTTTATATGAAGGTTGTAACTCGATAAGATCTTTGGGAACTGGCCACTTAGGATTGGGATTTTCTGGCCGAGCCAATTGCTGAGGAGTTTGCATCTCATATAAATTATTGCAGCCAGGAAAAGTGCACTTTTCACTGTTCAGAGCAACACAAGCAAGACATAGAAGATGCCTACATGGTGTAATGACAGGCAAGCGGCACCATTCCTTGCACCTAAAAAAATAAAAAATAAAACATGATAAAAATACATATGGTAAAATCCCATACAGATAGTCGGGAAACCTAAAAAACTAAGATTACCTTTGACAATTACCACCATGGATGAGGTTATATTTTATCAAAGCATACTCTACCGAAAGAGGATCAAGACCACTTTCAACTAAAATATCCATAGTTTCCTGGATATCTTCACCAGCATGTTCTACTTTAACATGCCCTGCCACACAGCATGATAATCTGACATTTTTTATAGTAGAGCTACGGAACTTCCACTGCTTTGGATTCAGTAGACTTTCAACATGCGAAGGATCATTCCAGTCAGCCAATAGGATATTGCGCCGCACGGTAACTACAAGTTCATTATAACTTTTTGCATGCTGATCATTGAAATCAAGATATGTAACTTTCTTGATGCATGGAGGAATAGTTTGCAAATCACTTTTCCTTGCACTAATCATGCACCTATGGAGTAAATGTGTTAAACGTGACCGACCCTCCTCCATCTCTGCCTCAAATGGCCTAAGAATGCCAGCTTCCCATAACTTTTGGTTCTGTCCATAGACTTCTTCATGAAGGAAGCTAAGCAACGGTTGAAGATGTGACAATTGACTGTTAGGTGTGTTTGGAGCTGGGGTTCCAGTTAATATCCAACGATTGGAAGCCACTAATGAAACAGCCATTTGAAATTTGTTTGTCAAGTTAACACTTGACCCAAGGGTGTGCCCCTCATCTAATATGATTCTAAGCCAATGAACTTGCATCATTCCACTTTTTTGACGAGGACTCCACTCTGCACTCAGGCGATTAAAGGTCGTGATGACAACATCATAGTCCCAGGCCAGATTATGCACACAAGGCCTTTTTTGATCAGTCCATATATAAACCCGCAACTGGCCATCTCTAACATGTTTGTAGATTTGGGTTTTCCAATGATCAACTAGATTGGACGGAACAACAACCAGAGTTGCTCTTGACAAATATAACCTGACCGAAGCAAGTGGCTCACAGAGAGCAATTCTGAGAGCATCAATATCAAAGAACAAGTTATCCAAACCTTGTGGGTAATACCACCTACTGGCGCCCTTCTCAACCCTCCTCACCAGACCAAACGCTTGGAAGATTTTAAGAAATCCATGAGGCTTTCCATCAGACAAAACAGAAGTGCTTATGAAAGGACTCCGCAAACCAATAGTTTCCATTTCTGAGATTCTGTCTTGAGAAAGTTTAGCCAACCAATTTAAGGCCTTCTTTACTCCTGAATTTATCAAGGAATAGTTCTCCTTAAGCACACTGGTAAAAAATGACACATTTTGCTCCTTCCCCCCAGCAGTTCCCTTGGTACAGAATCCTGGTAGCTCAGTAACTTTCTCATGAGTATCCCAAGATTCTTCTGCAACATTACAATTCTGATACAAGGGGTTTGTGTTCATGCTACAAAACCATGCTGTGCTAGCATCGGTTGCACTTGCTTCTTCAAGCTTCCGCCACTTCCTGCAAGCATCACACTGGACCCAATTTTCGTTGCACACAAAATGCGTAATAGCATCCCTAGGCCGTTTCCTACTATTTGAGCCCTTAGAAGCAGATTTCTTTTTAGTTGACCTTTTCCCAATCTCACTTTCTGGAGAAACTGTACTTGCTTCTTCATATGCAAGATTAAGGTTTCTCCGGATAAGATTCAATTTCCTGGTGCATCGATCATCATGTATTGATGTTTTAGGGATTGAAGTTGTCAGTAATTTCTGTCTTTTTGTAGAACACAAGTCATTATTAGTTGGGCTTTGCTCATTAGGTTCCAGCGACCTAACAGGAGGTGACGAGTAGTTAGAGTCATTGTTACTAGGGCAAATTGATTTATCCAACAATAATTGTCCCCGTCTGGTATTCTGACAAGTGATTCTTTTACCAGGGGCCATATTATCTCTGGTAATGTTATTACCACTAAGCTCATAATAGCCACACCTCTGGTCACCATTGTGCATACACCATTTGACTTGTACTCCATGAGGTGGGTCTGCCATTGTCCCTTGTGTCTTCAGAATAAGGGAAAGAGAAGTAATTGTCTTGCCCAATCCTGGCTCGTCACAGAACATTCCTCCGTGGAAATCTTCAATGGTAGGAGCTACTCCAGTAATTATTTCACCAGAAACAGTATTTACATGGAAAGGAAATCCATCTTCAGTTAAGAAACTCATATACAAAGGATGCGGCAGGGATCCAGTATTCTGCTCTCGCCGTAACATCCACTCAACCGCAGACTGCTGATGTGGAAACAGATTAAGTTTCATACATGGCATGACCAATGCTGCCAAAGATCTTAGGTGCCGACAAGTTGCAGAAACTTTCTTAAGGTCCATTGGTTCAAGGGCAGAAAGTATGATTCGAAGAACATCATCAGATACATCCCAAATTCCAGATCTCCAAGAATCATCCATTGGTTTTATTCTTGAAGAATCATATTCCGCCAACTTCACCACACTAGGTAAGTTCTTAAAAATTTCATGAAGTTCAAATAACCTCTTTGAAGAATTAGGGACAATGCAGTGCTTGCATCCAAGAACATGACAATCACAAAGATCCCATAAACTCGTATCTCTTCGCTGATCACCTCTATAATATTCTCCACTTGAAAGTATCAGATTCCTCTCTCCCCAATCACAACTGCAGAAATGTTTTTGAATTGTTAACAAGGTATGGTTTATAGAATAAGACCTAGGACCATTACTTGGTGCAACATCATAAGATATATAACAGGAGTTAAAGGCAGCAATCTAAATATAATTGTAAGAGAAGCTGTATCTATTGATAGAAATTCATCTCAGTACGTATCTCACCAACTTAATGGGACAGGATGATCTAGTTTGAATATTTTTGCTTCCATGAGAAACATTCAAAGATATTATGTGTATTGATTTGTTAGCACACAACACCATAGCAAGTATATTTCTCTCTTAAAGGGGGAAATGATCCCAACTTCTGGTAAGCAGGAAGATATAAAGAAAAACATTGCAGCTACTGAAATGGTACAAGTAATATATAGTTGAAAAAGGGACCGATTTATTGATCATTTTGGACGAGTCTAGCACTTGTTTTGGAGTCGGTTTCCACTACGTGGATTGATAAACAATCTATTTTGGTGCTGAAGGAGTTCAGTAAGGATGAAACCAACAATTTTTGTTTTTGTAGAAAAAATACGAATGTTCTAGGGATAGATCTAACACACAATTTAAAAGAACCTCTAATTCCATTTATTTCTGCTATTCATGTACATGGATGCCTAAATTGCATCCTGCATAGAGTAACATTAGCAAGGAAGCATATCAAACAAGAGGAAGTAGAGAAAGAATATAAGATGGAACGGGGTTGTAAAAAAAATATAATTAAGAATGAAAAAGTGATATATTCTTGTTCATTTGGGAGAGACTAGAGAGAGCCATACAGTATGTTTGCTGAAGGTAGTTTCAGCAGAAATTAGTTAACCCAACCCAACCTTTCACCTATTTCTTTAGTTTATGAAAAACACATCATATCTACATAGTGATAAATCAAAGTTAATGCGTCAAGTTCCCCAACTCAAAACTCTTGTGTTCACTTAATCACAAGACACATACACTAATATGTATCTTATATCATAACAAAATAATGCCTCCTAAAATTCAAATCAGGACTCATCTCTACAATCGTGAAGCTCAAGAATGTCATCTATTTAGATTGAAAAATAAAGACTGTATACTCAAACAAGTGAACCTATTGACCTAAAAAATTACAACTTTACAGTAATCAAAGCTTGTGCACCCTTTTCTGAATGTGTTTCATCCAAATGCGTCAACTTCCATCACTCAAAAGCCTAAAATCTAGCTTCATTAAGAAGACACATTAAACTGTAATTACCCTTCTCCAAACAAATGGGATCTCTGATACAAATTGCTAACTCAGAATAAACTCCTACAGCAAAGTTATGAATCCAAAAGTTGGGTCTGTTTGAGCATAAGTTGGGACTGTAAATTCATTATTGAAGCACACCTCTTCAACTCAACCAATCCAGTGGAAGAAGGAAATCAGAGAGACTACAGCTAGAAGTGGTCAATAATAGAAAAGCACAGAGAGGAAGAGATCACAGCACCTTAAATGCCTGAACAGAGAACCAGCTATAGACCCAGATTTAGGGAACTGCCATCCACTCCAAAGCAAAATCGGAACATAAACGTCAACCAGCAGCACAGCCCTGGCCTCGCCTCCGCCGCCTCCGACCTGAACCCCAACAAGTCGCGCAACCATCCTCAAGCACCTGTGAGCTACCAGAGCATGAAGCTGATGCACCACG
Organism: Erodium chrysanthum; assembly: GCA_036897765.1. Lineage (NCBI taxonomy): Eukaryota > Viridiplantae > Streptophyta > Magnoliopsida > Geraniales > Geraniaceae > Erodium > Erodium chrysanthum. The sequence continues at coordinate 3,025 of JAYMSU010000967.1, read as the reverse complement.
CTCCTGCTCCCATTCACCATCCCGATCCCCATCCTCCTCCCCCTCTTCTTGCTCGAGCCGCCGCCACTCTCCGGCGCCTTGCATTTTCCCGAGCCACGAGGGGGCGAGCCAACATTCTCCGGAGTGCCGCATTGAGCCGCTACGACGGTGGGAGTGGAGTCAACGGGAAACAAAACGACGCCTTCGTCGGAGCGGAAGCGGACTCCGGAGGCGTCACTGAAGATGTGGAAACGCGTGTGTGGGGATAGGCTTGATTGGGGAGGATTAAGGGAGAGAACGGCACAGAGATAACCACAGAGCTTGTGGTCTTCTTCGCCCATCAAGGCCAATTAGGGTTAAGAATCGGGAATTGCAGAGACGATTAGGAAGAGGGAAGGATTAGGATCATAACAGATCCGACAACTGACGATGCATTTGGGGATATTGTGGGGCCCGCTGACGACTGATCACGGTGGCGCACGTCAACAAAAAATCGAGGTTTTTTTATCGCCGCCGCAGAGAGAAACAATTTACACAAATACAATTTTGTGTCCCGTGTGTATATATACATAGAGGTATGGGCCCAGCCCACGGTAATATGGGCTTGACAGATTTAAAAAATAATTGTTCGTTCTATAAATTAAAATAATTTTCTTTTTCCCAATCAAAGATTGAGCAATTGTTGCTCATTTGCGAATGGGTTGTAGTGAATTTGTGTAAAGTTTATATTTTCTGAATTTTTGGTAGTTTTGTGGAAATTCATATGTGATCATTGGGAAACAATATATTTTGTGGAATCATAAATTGGGAAATTTATGATTTTCATCAACTCTTTACTGCTACATAAAAGAGTGCATGAAAGTTGCAAGGGTCATATTGTATTATTTGGTTCTTCATCCTTTTACATTCAGTTTGACTTAAAAATCCTTGAAATTGATCCAATCGTATTATTAAGATCTGTAAGTTGCACATATTGATTGTGTTTCATGCATATTTTATCTGCAATGTGTCATTGTTGTGGCAAACTACAAATTGCAGGTGTATGGTGGTGGAAGAAAATATTATGACATTTGATGGTTGATTGTTTACAATATCGTTGACATTTGAAAAGAGAAACATTTTTCAGTTTGTTCTATACTGTACCACACTTGTGGGGATTGGAAATGTTCTAGCAGTAGCAGCAGGTTGGGAGAGGCTCACACTAATTTAAACCAAGCCAATCAGAGGCACAGCAACAGGCGACCGCACAGAAAAACACAAACAACAACTCAATATCTCGTGTCTACTAAAATCGAACATACATCGATACATACCCATTTGAATGAGAAAGAGTAGTTTGAAGGGAGTGAGCAATGTGATTTGCCAAGAGAAAACAAGTAGAGAGCCAACCTCTGAGCACCACTCTTCCCACCAAAACCACCACTATCAGCCTCACTGCCATTTTTTATCTGATCTCAACAACTTAACCCACAAACTCTTCAAATGTACTGGTGATTTTCGACCAACACAACACCCATTTATATAAAAGAAAGAAAGAAAGAAATGAGACCTTATCCTCTTCCTCTCGTGTTGGATGAATGATTTCAATGCCTTAAATCAAACAAGGAAACTAATCCTTTTGGATGCACCTATATCTCTTCAAAGTAGATTTTAATTCTGATTAAACATAACAGTTTTTCGACAGATGTGGGTTCGTTGGATTTGCCATTACTATGTATGACAGGTAATCTTTTATGATCATAACGATGATACGGTGGGAAAGTACAACATATGTGATGTCTGTTATATTATCTTATGATTCACAACAACAAATAGTGTAATGGTATTGATAGTGGTTACCTATTTTCAGTACAGTATGGTACTGTTAGTAGCTTAGTTAGGTCCATTCCCCATACCACAGCGTTTCATAATTTCTGTGCACCAAACCAAATAAACAAGTTCCAATATTTCTTTCTTACCCGCAAAAATGCAATGCATGTGATTTTCGTTCCTTCCATAAACAAAAATATTATTCATCTGAAAGTCAACACTGGAATCAATTATATCCAAGATCGAGAATATTCAATATCTGATTCATAAGCATCAAGATTTACAGTAGTTATAATATGTCCTTACGGAACCAACAAAGCGACCATCTTCATCCAATCTGGTTCTTAACTTCATGCATAAATATTTCTGACATGCCACAAGAAAGAAACGAAGCTGGACTTGAGCAGAGCAAAACTCCAAAACTAAAAAGATCCATCAGCTTCTAATTCTATACTCTAATTCCCATAAGAGTGCTAATTCTGAACCAACCAAATCAGATACTCAGAAAAGGATAGAATCTCACCGTGTCAAAGAACATTCCAGAATGTAAGAGGCTGGTGAAACTGAGGCTGTTCGTTTTCTGGCAAGGTCTGTAGGCGTTTACATTCCCATATCTCTAGACTTTCAATAGAGATGAGGTTTTTCAGTCCCTTGGGTAGGGACTTGAGATTTGGCAAACGCTGAAGACGGAAAGAAGATAAGCTGCTTGGCAGAAGCCACTCATCTGGAAACGAAACTAACCCCACACACCCAGCATATGAGAAGTGAGTGAGAGAAGTGAGCCTGTGCATCCCCCACTCATACGAGGGCCTCAGATTCTCGCAGTCTAAAATCGACATTATAACTATATTGTCAGGTAACCCTCCCTCTGGAAATGACATAAGATTGGAGCAACCGTCAATGCAGAGTTCTTCAAGAGATGCAAGGCTGTACATTTCATCTGGGAGGAGCTTCAGATTCCCACAGTTGGATATTCTGAGTGATTTCATTGACTTGGGCAAACCGGGTCTTGGAAAAGACTGAAGAATTGGGCAGTCAGCTACTTCCAAGTGATCCAGATACACGAGGTTGTGTAGGCCTTTCGGTAAGGACACGAGGTTCAAACAGTCACAGATAACAAGCTGCTTAATCTTCATGACAGCATTAGGCAGCTGAAATATTGCTTTTGGAAAGGACACAATAGAATGACACCCTGAAAACTTGAAGACTTCAAGATAACTATTGATAGGTATCATTG
>JAYMSU010000966.1:0-11592 GCA_036897765.1 Erodium chrysanthum | reverse complement strand
TCAGCACCTTGAACCTGTTCTCGTTGATCCACGCCTCTCCCCCTTCCTCGTTGTTCACCGAATCGTACAGAGCATTGAGCCCCGAGAACGAGCACCCCATTTTCTTCCTCGCTTTCGATCACAATCAGATGGAGATCTTCTTCACACTCTCATCTATCTCTGTGAATCACCCGAAATGCACATGATTGTAGATCTCCACATTAATTCTCTTGTCGAATTGAGTATGGAAATGAGAAACTGATTAATTTACCGGTTACCGGGTGGGCCCTCCTTCTCAGATCTTCGAATCTTAGTTGGACACGTGGCTTTCTTATGCACACTACGTTATATATTACTATTCGCATATGTTTTTGTTTGTCATCAAATCTGATACTCTTACTACGGGAGATTATAATAAAAAATCATATCAAATCTAAAAAATTAAATTAAATTTACAAACCAAGACGAAGACCACATATGATTTACTCAACCTTGGACAGTAACACCGAGTTTGGATTTGGATTATGGACGAGGAGAAGGACGGAGGAGGAGCCGGCGGGAAGGCCAGAGCCTTGATCGAGAAAGCCACCGATTCCACGGCGGCGGAGGTCGACCCCCGCTTCCTCAGGGCCATCAAGTTGCTCGTCCGCTCCTCTGATTCCGAGCTCCGACTCGCCGCCGAGACCCTCTTCGATCTCATGAAGCGCCACCACTCTCAGGTTCCCTTTCCGTCCCTTTCTCACGTCTCATTCGCGTTCCCTTCTGCTCATTCGATTTCCTCATTGTTGCCAATTTACTGTTTATGAATTTGGATAGGCCTCAGTAGAATTTAGGGTTTCTGCTTCGTCTTTATTCCATGTTTTTGGATTTAGGGATTTGCTTTCCTTGGAAATCTTGTGCTCTTGTCACTTGTGTTTGCTAAAATTAAGTTACACACACAGTATTGTGGTTCTGAATGGTAAAAACACTTTCATGGGAAAAGCAATCCTTAATTGGGCAGATGATATGATCAGTAACTAAACTGAGTTTATATCTGGTTAGTTTAGTATAAACCTGATGTAGTCATTGATTCTTGTCACACACACAATGAACAAAGCGAAACAAGTTGTCATCATTGGTGATTCATTTGTGTTTTATAAGTTATGCCCCATCTGTTCCAACATCAGTTTCGTGTTTTATTTTTCTGCAAATCTTGTTATAGGAGTTAGTTCTCTACTTTCCTACCATGCCCTCATGTGCTATAACTAACTCACACAAAAACATTGATGGTAATCTCTGCATAATTCACTTGAGGGGAAGATGAGCACTTATTTTGAAACATCCAATTTATGAAAGCAGGAACTTGTTATGGAACAAAGGAATAATGGGGAATGCAATTTTATCAAATGGTAGTATACACGAAAGGAATTGTAAATAAGAATAGACTTATATTTTAAGTATCATTGTTATATGAAGTATCGTGTCTTTAGGGATGCGCATACCTTTTTCCCCTTCATGTGAAGTTTCACAGGCAGCAGTTTGATTAGTGAGCCTGTTGTTATCTTGCAAGAAATAAATTTGGTTTTCTTGAAGTTGAGCTTCTTCAATTGTCATTTGCAGGTTCGCTACCTGGCACTTCTTATAATTGATGAACTGTTCATGCGATCTAAACTCTTTAGAACCCTCATTGTTGAAAAATTGGATCAGCTGTTGAGTTTGAGTGTTGGGTTCAGGAGACATTTGCCACTTCCTGCTCCTCCAGCTGTCGCTACTGTTTTGCGTTCGAAAGCAATTGAATTCTTAGAAAAATGGAATGCTTCCTATGGGACTCATTACCGGCAGCTCAGGTTAGGGTTTGATCACCTCAAAAACACCCTCAGGTTACAGTTCCCCGATATACAGGCTAATGCTGCTCGGATTCAACAGGAGAGAAGGGAGAGAGAGATGAGGTCTATGGAGATTTTACAGAACAAGTTTGCAACACTGAAATCAAAGTTTTCATCAATAAAAGAAGAAATACAGTCAACGGTAGATGAGATAACAGTGTGTTTAGACATTGTTTGTACAAAAGAAGAATCTATGCCTCCGGTTCCTTTAGATGATGAAGATTTTGAAGAGTTTCGTTCTTCTGAACTTTGGCAGATACGACTAGATTCTTTAAAAGAAGGGGAAAAGGTTCATGAGAATGTTGATAATAAAGTGGTGTTTGATACATTGAGGGAGCTGCACAAACTTCTAGTGACAAAACATTTAGTTTCAGTGCAAGAATGGATCTCTGTTCTTGTAAGGGCCGAAGTGACAGACAACAGGTTCAGAGATTCTGCACTGAAGGAGTTAATAGATATCAAGAATCATCTCACGTCAGTGAAAAAGAAATGTGAAGAATCAGGTTGCTCTCTTTCCAGTAACGCAAAAGGCAACAAAGAAGAAGACTTTTGGGAGGAGGATAAGATTGAATTAGTGGAGACTGGGGATTCAAGTACACTCAACAAGCAAAATAAAGACCCTTCTGTGGCATTAACTTCAGAAAGGAGGGTAAATGAAACTTCCATGTGCAGTAAAAAGAAGCATACCGAACGGGGTAAGAGGAAGACGACGGGCCCTGAGTCCACTTCTCTGAAAGGTAAGCTGTTGGCTGAAGCTCCAGTTGTGACATGGGGCTCTTACTTGGATAATTGGGGTGTCAATAGGGATGCTTTGGCAAATCAGAGGGGGATGGAGGTCGAAGGTCCTTGGGGTAGGGTAGACTCTGATGCAGTTATTCCAGCAGAGAAGATAGCAGAGTTGAATGTTCATGCCAGTGTTTATAAAGAAGAGAAAAATGAGATCAAACCATGCCATGCACCTTTGAGAAAAGGGGGACTTTGTCAGAGAAGAGACTTGAGAGTATGTCCATTTCATGGGCCCATCATACCCCGGAATGACGAAGGGAAACCAATCTATCTGCAGATGAGATGCCACGTGAGTTAGATGCTGGTTTAGCACAGCAATTAGCAAAAGAAGCTCTTCAGAATGTTCGGAATAGGGATAAGGAGGAAGTTAAGAAGAGACAATTTGACAGACAGTCCTTGAAGCGAGCAAAGCTTGCAAAAGTCAGGGAGCACAATGAAGCAGTTTTACGGGAAGCTGCATTAGCATCAACCTCTAGATCTGAAGCTGCTGGGCGATATGATGAAAGACCTAATGTGGAGAGGCAGCCATCCAGAAATAAGAAGCAAACACTGGCGTCCATGCTGCATAAGAAAAGAACAACAAAGGATAGATTGGCTCAAAAGCTTCTGAATACCCGGGTGAAGGAAGCTACAGTAAGACAGCTAACACTGGGTGAGGATACAAATTACAGAGAAGCCTTCCCAAACCAGTGGTAAGTGAAGTGTCTGCGAAGGCTGTCTGAAGAAGCAATGGAGGCCACATCTCATACTAGGGCAACTGTTCAGGCTTCAGGTGATGATGATGACAGTATTGGTCTCATTTTATGGAGGGCTTGAAGTTATATTCTCATGCATGTCTTCTTAAAATTGTTTGTTTTCTTCCAAGGAATGCTTTTTCACCTAATTTTGTAAGATGTTTAGAAACTGGGTAGAATTTTATACAATCTCTGTGAAAAAGCTGTGCATACAAAGATAAATAAAGGATTTGTTTGTGATTAAATAAAATAGGTGGATTATGTCTGTTTATGTAGTGTTTTATGCTTTGGAGATTCAGCTGTCTATTGGTATTGTTTAAAGTCAAGTTGCTAAAAAATCTGTATTTTTTGTAGTTACGTTCGTTTGTAACTTAACCCATAATTGTTTTCACAAAACCAAAATATCTAAATCCTCAATTTTCTATATCATTCTCTTATTCTCAATTTAAATTTTAGCAATGTATGATCTGATTCACAAACAAATGAATATTTTAGGTTTTCTGTTTATTTTGTTTTCATAAAAAAAAATGAATCAAATAATACATCTTCCCAATTTAAACCCTTAAATGCTATTTCAAAAAAAATCCATAAATGCAGTGAACATATAGATCAAAATAATCAAATAATTTATTTTTATCAATTAAATTTCTGATTATAATAAAAATACTACACACTTCAATTATAAAATCATTGATTTTTTCCATTCAATATTATTGATTGCTAATCAACAAAACGCTTATTCTACTGTGTATTAGCTAAGTGGGTCCCGTAGAAATCAAATATCATTAAATATGATATCGGCATGGATATAAATTTAATTATATCACCTAAAAATTCATATCATTTTAAAATATTTTGATACAAGTTTCCTTCCTTGCATGATTATCCCACCTAATCCGTGTACCTCTTGTTCTGTGCAACTTGGCTTATTGATCAAATCATTGTTTGCTCTCTCCCTCCTGAAACCGTTTGATTCTAATCAGATTTTGATCCGAGCCCATTTCGATGGCGACCCATCTCCCTCTCCCTGATACCAGTTTCTTGTCTTTTGAGAAATAGTTCTTTTTTCCTTGTATTCTGCAGATTTGGGCACAGATTCAATCAAATCCTCCCTTCGCTTTTCTTCCCATTCCTTTTTCTTTTCATTCCCCAGATTGAAATCATTCATACCCAGTTGCCATTTCGGAGAAAATTTCAGTTTTTCATGAGAGTCTTCTCTGTTTGGTTTCCGTAACCTGGCATCGATCGTGCCCCTCGATTTTGGGTATTTTTGTTTTCTGAGATTGTATTGGGTTATGTGAATGGATTTAGGTAGCATTGAATGTGTAACGTCTTCGAATGAGGTCGATGAGGATCAATTCTCTTCAAAGTCCCATAACAACAACAACAACCACACGCTGGGCACCTCTGCGGCGGCGACTCATCCGAGCACCACCAGTGTCCATGAGCTTCTTGAATGCCCAGTATGCACCAACTCAATGTACCCTCCAATCCATCAGGTTTGTTCTCACCTCAATTTCTCTTATGGGTCCTTTTTTTTTTTCATTCAGTTGACATCCTTGTTTGATTATATCCATTGGGTTTGGGTCTGCTATTGTTTAATATAGTTCTTGGTTGTTTGGTTATGCCTTGGAATATTGTTGGTTCATCTGTTTTAGTTATCTGGATTTGTGAATGAACCATGATGCAGCATTGGTTTAGAGAAATTTTTGGTTGGGGTTTGTGGGACTTTGATTACTAGAGTTTACCCAGTTAGGTTGTAATATTGGGGTAATTAAGGTGACAATGATTGTTAGGTTTTTCTTTTGTTGCAAAAAGAATGAAATGTGAGGGTCTGAAATCGTGGCTTCTTTTGATGGTTATTATGCTGAACATAGCGAGTGCAGAAATCTTAAGGGATTACTGTTTTTAGTACTAGGAAGAAAAAGATTATTCAATATATCTAATGAGGCTACAGAAGCCCAAGTTCATCTGAAACACTTATATCTAATTCTGTAATTGATGTAGAGCAAAGGGAGTGCCTAGAAGGACCATGACCTTCATTAGGGAGATCTAGTTCACTCATAGTGCAATGTGTGGATGTGGTGGACTGTACATAGTGTGATATGCATATTAGTATATCTCAATGTACTAATAAGTGTTGTTGACTTGAAAGAGGGTTCATTACTGCAAAGTTTAATTTTGAAGGACTTTGTTGATTGTCATTCAGCATTAAAATTAACAGGAGCTAATAACGATGAATAAATGAAGTGTGTTATTTTGCTTAATTGTTTTTGATATCATGACTGTTCTTTTAACGGACGGATAACTGTGACTATGACTTTGGAATTTATCGAATTTCTTGTTCCTACTTCATAACCTATTCATAGTTTGTTAAATGCTCTTTATGATATGGAAGTGTTGTTCTTTTTATCACCCATTTGTATGTAGCAAGGTTTGAACTCACTTATGCAGAATTAGGCTGATGTAATCTAAACATTTAATCTAATGCAGTGTCATAATGGGCATACACTGTGTTCAACATGCAAAACAAGGGTGCACAACAGGTGTCCAACTTGTAGACAGGAGCTTGGCGATATAAGGTGCCTAGCATTGGAGAAAGTAGCTGAATCGCTTGAATTGCCTTGCAAATACTGCTCCCTTGGATGCCCTGAGATTTTCCCTTACTATAGTAAGCTCAAACATGAGGCAGTGTGCAACTTGAGGCCATACAATTGTCCTTATGCAGGGTCAGAGTGCTCAGTCACTGGGGACATCCCTTTCCTTGTTGCTCACTTGAGGGACGATCACAAGGTGGACATGCATTCTGGATGCACTTTCAACCATCGCTATGTGAAGTCCAATCCCCGTGAAGTTGAAAATGCCACATGGATGCTAACAGTAAGTGTGTTCAATTTCGGTTTGTAGGTGTTTAATCATTCATAATGCAATGATTGAAAGTAATTAATACCATCATCATCTTCTTTGTTAGGTGTTTAATTGTTTTGGTCAGTATTTCTGTCTGCACTTTGAAGCATTCCAGCTTGGAATGGCTCCTGTGTATATGGCATTCCTTCGTTTCATGGGCGATGAAGCAGAAGCTCGGAATTACAACTATAGCCTTGAGGTGGGAGGGAATGGGAGGAAGCTGACATGGGAGGGTACCCCAAGAAGCATAAGGGATAGTCACAGGAAGGTAAGGGATAGTCATGATGGGCTCATTATACAGCGTAACATGGCACTCTTCTTCTCTGGTGGAGACCGCAAGGAGCTGAAACTGCGTGTCACTGGACGGATATGGAAGGAGCAGCAGAGCCAAGATGGTGGAGCTTGCATACCAAACCTCTGTAGTTAAATCAAACATCCATGTCAGAATATTAGATTGAAGATTCAAAATCTTTGTATTAGTTACACTATGCATTGTTCAGTAAACTTGTATTCTTCCATATTGTTGAAAGTTTCAGACATTTGAGTTCCTATGCTTCATCAGTCTGCTATAGACTTGTAAAAATTACAGAACAGAGGTGTGAAAGTGAATCTAACAAATTGTTTGTCTATACCAGAGAGAGGGCCTTTCCTCTCCAACACTTGAATATTCTTCCGAAGTCCAGTTTATGCAAATATATTAGCAAAAAAATCCATTCATGTTTTGTGTTCGAAAAAATACATGTCATGTTTCGGATGGTATATATCGAGTCCCTCAAATAACAATTCAGCTGCAAAGACCGAAATGCCCCATCTTGAACACGAAACATGAGGACAGGTTTTTTACATCATCCCCAACATTAAGGGATAATGGCGAAAAAGTGTCTTTCAAGGTTTTCAAAATATATTTGGCACATGACCATCACGTGAAGGTTTTAGTTACATTTTCCTCATTTTTTTTACTAATGAACGATGCACCGAGTGGCTACATAAGAGATTTGATATACACTGTTTGAAATACGAGTACATTAATTTGTTCGAACACGAAGTGAACACTTTTACTTTACCCCAATATATTATGATAGTAGCCATTTCATTCCATGAATTTGGTAGATTCTAAGATATACAATTGAGGTATGAGGAAAATTCGAGTACAATCCTCCAAATATAAAACAAGAAGCTAATTCAGGTCCATGGATGAAGTAACAGATAACCAAGATTGAAACCTTAGCAAAAATTTATTTCTTACTGATATAGATTTCGATATGACACATAAACTCATTTTGTGATCACATAGATTTCATTTCAGATTTCAATATGACACATAAACTCGTTTCGTGATCACATAGATTTCATTTCATAGTTTTCTGTTCTGTATTACAAATGTGATTTTCACTGGGAACTTTCCCATTGAGGTAAGGTAATAAGAAGGCTTGAAATAGCCACCCAATCTCAGCCATGCACCATAATCAAATCAATAAAGTAATGCAAATTCCAACCATGGTCCAGAATCCAATTTATATAAATGGGAAAAACTTGCAGATAGTAAATCAACAACTAAACCGATAAGACAATTTGACATCTTGCCTAGCATCCAATCAAAAGTATTCAACCGGGCAAGGGCAAAGGAGAAATCAACCCAACAAAGAACTTACAAAGGTAAAAAGATCAAATCCTTCTTCACATCAATTGTCCATACATATTATTATATGTACGATGTGTGTATGTACTTTTGACAGTAATCAAATCAAAGGCCGAGCAATCTCATCAAGGCGGCGATCCATGACCTGTGACACCGCTTCGAGGAATGCTTCTTCACTAGTACCAGGAAGCAAAGTGTCATGTGCTTCTTGGACAATTTCCTCAATCATGGACTCCTTGTTGACAGTTTCTCTGCACATGATGCTCCCGATGGTGTAAGGAGTGAGCCCTTTTTGTACCCCTTTCTTCAAAAGCATGGTAGAGATGCGGAGTGTGCGTGCAGCCTCCAGTGGCAGGTCCCATCCATGGAACTTCAGCAGGGCAATGTCTTCTTCAGCATCAAGTGATAGTATGTAATCAACAGTCTCAGAAGAGTATGATTGGCGAGCCTGTGGCCAGTAAAGCCAGTCAAATGTACAATCTTCAAACTGCAGACCAAAATATGATATGAATTAGTTTATGGCTGAAACAAACATCAGACTGATTGAATTTACTCCAGAAGAGAAAAAATGATTGAAGTTTGAAGCAATACTTACACTTTCTGGCAAGCAGTAGCCATGATCAATTGGAATCAGCACCCTCTGACCATCTTCTCCTTTTTTGCTCATCAAAATGTTGCCAGAGTGCCTATCTGCATTCGCCAATCTTATGTCCAGCACAGTAATTTTATGTACTTCCTGCACTGGAAAAGCCCCAGGACCAATATCCTCACAGCTTCCATCACTCTCCACAAACATCTGCAAGGATCCAATCTTGTTCTTTACACCCTCTGGATGGTTGAATGCTTTATGCAAGCACTTGACCATAACTGTAGGTGGAACTCCAGAAAAGCCTTTCTCAAAACCAAATGATGCGCAGCGCCCATCCTTTGGATGATCCAAAATGTAAGCTGCTACCTCCCTGAATGCTCCTTCTCCAACTCTCGTACCCTTCTTCAACCCTTCACCATCTGATGACAATGGCAGGCCTCGAGGATTGTTAACAGCCATGGGCTCCTCGTCCATTGGTTTGAAAACAGAAACAATCTTACGCCTCAGTGAATCCTGCATGAAATACGCTCCTCCGGTACCTTCCATAGACATGACTGGATAAATCCCACTATCTAATCCCTCAAAGGTAGAGCTAATCAGATCCCGAATAACTTGAGGTATCTGAATCTTGGGGTTGACGATAATGGGCTCCAATGAGAAATCTCTGCGAGGAGAGTTTGCAGGTTCAACTGCTATATCGCCTTCATAAATGCTGCTATGACTTTCTCCACTAATATCATACTGTCGCTTATGATCCTCTACTTCAATCTCATGATCTTTCTTATCATTCAACTGTGATGCCACTATAGACAACTCAATCTTCTTATCAACCGGCTTGGCCCGAACTTTTGCTGATCTCCTAACCAACAGATGAATGACGGCATCATTATGTTTGCAAATATCTTCAATAACTTTCTGATCCTCTAGTTGCTCCCCATCACACAGAACTTCCTGCTCATCAAAATCAACCAACCCTTTCCCCTTCTTTGCTATCTGACGCTTCACATACCCAATATCCCTCCCTCTCTCCACATTGAATTTGAACTCTTTTCCACAAACAGTCGTAACATTGACAGCCTGAAGATCAGAGAGCTTAAGAACCAAATGCAGAACATTACCGTCCTTGACCCCATAATCCCGGACAAGGGAGTTACTCCTAGCAAGTTCCCGACCTCCACAGACCAGTTTCTGATTCTTCACCACAAACCCTTGACAAGACTGAATCTTAACTTTCACAGACTCAATCGAATCCGACTCCAAGACCCTCAAGGGCATCATAGATCCAGACACAGCAAGATAGATGAAGATGGATTCCTCTTCCACCATACCAAACTGGGAACGGAGGTAACTACTCAAGAGCAAGGACTCATCCCCAATGGGACTAAGAGCTAATCCGGTGGACGACATATTTTACTGAGTTTCTAGAGAAATGGAGAGGCAAAAATAGACCTCAAATACCTAAACAAACAACTATTCACAATAACTTACCCATTGAATCTACTAGAAAGGGCCGTTTGATCAATACCCAGATGATCAAAAGACCCCCAATACTCTAAATCTACTACCTATACACAAATTGTGTATAATTTCCCCCCTTCTCCTTTTCTTTTTACAGAAAAACAAAAGGAAAATAAAAAGAAATCTAAACCTTAGAGATACATCTCAACACGAGAAACAAACCCTGAAATCGAAGAAAGGAAACCCTAGAAATCGAATCAGGAAAGAAATTGAGACAAAACAGAGAACGAATCTGAGATTGAAACGGGAAACAAGTGAACGGAGAGGCAGAAATCGAGGGGATTCTTACCGGAAGCGGATTAGAAATTTACCGTACGCAAACGACGAACGGGAATTGGGGTTTTTGCAATCGATTGACCGAGGAAGAGGAAGAATGAGGAAGAAGGAGCCTAGGGTTGATGTAGGTGAGATGAGAAGGTGGAGACGAAGCTTCCGAGGGCTAATACCAATGACGCGTTGGCGTTATCTACGTTACGCATACATACGAATGTCTTGACTTTGACTATTTATCTACTCATTTCTTAAACCTTAATTGCTCTCCAAGTTTACTATTTATTTTGGTAAATATCTTATTTCACATAATTAACCGACTCTTTGAATTAGATTTTTCATTTAAATACGTTAACTTTTTTTTGGCTCCTCAAAATTACAATTGAATACTATTTATCAAATAAATAAAAATAAACCAAACAGTTGAACCAAACCCTCTGAATCCTTTACTCCAAACCTTCCAATTTTGTTAAATAAAAACTAAATTTAAAAATAAATAAATTAATTGGTCTGCGTGATCTCTTACTCAGAAGACGTTGTCCGATTGATGATACTCTGAGTTGGATAACATCATCTGACATATTTTTGTCGGACGAAGATAGTCCGATCCAACAATATTTCGATATGAATCCGAATCTGATAGTGATCTGACACGAATCTGACCACCAAATAGTCATCCGACACAATCCGATAGGGTACGTAAAATTACTCTTCTATCCCCACACGCGTCATTGCGTTGATGTATTTCTGTGCATTGGATATTGATATAACAGTGTTGGATATTGGTTTTTAGTTTTTAATTTAAGAGTGTTTTTTAGGTGAAATCTCGTATATATATATTTGGAGAATAATATATATATTTAGTAAAAGGTTAAAAAAGAGAAATGAAGAATAATCCTTTTAGAATATGCTTCATTGACCAGTCTGACTTTAATATGTTTCTTTGAAATAGTTTAGTTCGATAAAATTAGTTTATTTAAATTATTATTTTTGTCATTAATTACTGAAAAGGTCAAGTCAAGTTCTCTGTCCAACCTGCCAACAAATTCGTGCATCATGCTCCCAATCAAAATAAGCCACGTCATCTTTGACGACAAGTGGTCCAACTGAAATTTGCCGTGTCAATTACGAGTTTGTGCAGAAAAACCCTATTTTTATATTTGTATATTGGGTTTGTTTAATTTTTGGTAACATATGATAATCTTTTTTAAATTATTTTTTATGATAATCTCTTTTATTTTCGATAAATTAGTAAATTCTCGAAAACGTTTTTTTTATTTTTAAAAAGCTCTTTCAAACAATAAT
>JAYMSU010000965.1:0-11593 GCA_036897765.1 Erodium chrysanthum | reverse complement strand
TGTCGGTTAGGGCGACACCGATCAGTCGATTTGTGACTTGATCGAACAAACAGTCGAATCGCGCGCAGAAACTTGCGAAAGTGTGATGGACAGTTGAATAGAGCATGAAACTCGTAATGTAGAGAGAGAATGAGTTGAGGAAGAAGTGACGGTGGTTAGGGATGGAAAACAAACCCGACGGGGATTTGATGTGTTTTTCCCTTTTTATCAACAAATTAAGGTAATATTCTGATTTCGGGATTACTCGTATCCATTTGAGGATGGTACAAGTTTAGGGCCAAGATAAACTTTTCAAGGATGAGACGGATTTTATAGTAGAAATGAGGGTTCGGACTCAGGATCGGAGATCACACAACTCGCCTCAAAACCGTCACGTTGACATCCCTAATGATGTGGTAGGGTAGACTGAGAAGAAGTGGGACCAATTGTGAGAAATAATAAGCTGGCCTAATTGAAGAGAGGCCCGAAAATTTTGTTGCAATATTTGGACGAGGCCCAACTCAAGTCACCGCCCAAATTTGGACACAAGAAGGAGATAACACACTTTCACAAGCGCCACACTAAAACTTGACGGTAACTTTTTCAATAGACAATTATTTTACTCCGCGAAGAATTTCCTATTTTACTCCGCGTAAAATTTCCTAATTACTTTATTTATTTATTAAAAAAATAAAGGTACAGACTGCAGAGGCTTTCTTTTGCCTCGTAACAATTTTGATTCGTGAGCTTCTTCGTTCCACTCTGTAGAAGAAGAAGAACCACAATAAATGGCGTCGGCCGAGAACCGCAGCACCGCGCCTGAAGAAAAGGTACGGTTCCACTGTTAATTTTGTACTCTTCGTGCCCTATTTTCCAGTTTCCTCAACAAATTCGATCATTTTTTCCCCTTCAGGACAATAATGTCGCCGTCGACAAATATAATGTTGAAGTAGCTGAACTCTTAGCGAACGAGGCGCTGGTATGTTTGTTTGATGATTTCGATCTCCACGACTTCAAAATTCAATCTTTAAAACTGTTTTTGCTTTAGTTCTGATTATTGAATGCTGATTTTCTGTTTCTTTTCAGCATCTCCCTATTACGGAGGCGGCTCCGATATACGAGCAGCTTCTTGTATTGTTTCCCACAGCTGTGAGCATTCTCAATTTCACTGGCTTCTCTTTTTTCCCCCTCAGTAATTTGGTTTAGTGTAGTGATTTATTTTAATTCACTCAGTTAATTGTGTTATGTCTGGCATTGGTGTTTTAGTTATGGGCGTTATGGCCTGATCAAACTGTTAATTGATATAAGTGTTGTCCTTTCTTAAATTTGATGTTACTAATAAGTGTCTTGTTTTCTTATCGAGAAGTAAATTATGCACAAATTACCAATAGTGTCCTTGTATGAGTTAGTTATTACCGCATGACTATCTTGGTAAGTGGGATCACGCAAGGACATGGTGGGAAAGTGGAGTTAGTACTCCGCTCATCCTTCATTTTTGTCAAAATTAAGCGTGACATTTATTTTGAACCGGTGGGAGTATTATTTATGAATTTAAACTTTATGGTGTATTGGGAGGTTCCACTTTTGAAATCTAACTATAGTATTCACGATTTTCCATATTGAGCTAAATGGTTGTTGTATTCTTTGTTCATGCAAATATTTTTGGGATAGTCTTCATCATACTTACAAGGGTTAAACTCGTTTTCACTTTAAAGTTTTCATATTTTTGGTATTTATTTGGCGTGTTAGAAGAGGGTCATATATATGCTTGGCTCTTTAGATTATTCTGCATTCATTGATAATTGACTGGGGTAAGGAGATCTACATCATAATTTGTTTTTATTCTAATGTTTGGAGAGTGCCCAAATAAGTTGAGGGTTCTTATAGGTGTACTAGCATTAGCATATTGAAGCATGCTCAAATAACTGTTTTCATTTCCTATCTAAGTATCTTTATTGATCGTTTGGAAATTTTGATACGCTGTGGTATAATCAATATCCCTAAATCTCCAGGCAAAGTACTGGAAACAGTATGTGGAGGCTTTCATGGCTGCAAATAATGACGATGCTACAAAACAGATATTTAGCAGATGCTTATTGAACTGTCTCCAAGTTCCTCTTTGGTAATAGTTTTTTTGTTTTGTTTTCACTTTATAATGTAAATTAGGGTTCGTTTATGTATTTTGTTTGAACCGTCTAGTCAGTTAGTCTAAAAGGAAACTTCTCCTTGTTTCATCGTAAGCACTTTTTTCTTGTTTCTGCTATACTATCCATCTGGGTGCAGTCAAAGCATCTGTCTGCTCTTAGTCCAGCAAGCTAAAGCTGTTCTTTGACCCTTGACTGCATGACAGTGTGCAATTATGCATAGCACACTAGTGTTATGATAAGTTTAAGTTGCTTCTTGTGGTTTCTATATCTGCCGGCAATGATTTGATATTTTTTATTGTGTTTCCAGGCGATGCTACATTCGTTTCATCAGAAAAGTCAATGACAAGAAGGGAGTGGAGGGCCAGGAAGAGACTAGAAAGGCTTTTGAGTTTATGCTCAATTATGTTGGTCTGTTATCTTCTTAATCCTTTTAGATTATTTGTTACTTAAGTATTAAGCTGGTACATAGAACAAGATGTCTTCAGGGCAATAAAAAGTTATATTCAGTTTAACTGGTGTTACTACTGGATAGTTTTTCCCTTTTCCCTGTCAAATTATAAATCTTACACTTAGCTAGTACGTATTTATATGATCAAACTACTTGTATATTCACTTTCATGATTGTGATCAACTGGAATTTCTTTTTCATTTAGATAAAAATATGAAATATAATAAGATATACATATTATGTTTAGCTCAAAATAAAAATAGTACTGGGTAAGTTACCTAAACTGTAGTTTCGGATGCAATGGCAAAAATCTATTTTTATCTAGAGCTTTTGTTACATAGTGAATAAACCAAGCTATATCATTGCTTGCACATGTAGAAAGTAATGCAGATAGTCGGGCAAACTGGGTCACTGATCATTTAATGATTTTATGCATCTGATACCAGGAGCAGACATAGCATCTGGGCCTATTTGGATGGAATATCTCGCCTATTTAAAATCACTGCCGGTTTGTTGACTTCTTCCTCTGTTTCAGGTTTTCATTTTGTGTCTTTAAAGAACATGGTAAAAAACCACTGTTGAATTATTACACACTTTTTTTATACTTATATGACATGATCTTGCAGGCTTTGCACTCACAGGAAGAGACACAGCGGATGACTGTTGTCCGGAAAATATACCAGAAAGCTATTCTTACCCCTACGCATCATGTGGAACAGCTGTGGAAGGACTATGAAAATTTTGAAAATTCTGTCAGCCGTCAACTGGTAATTTTTTGAATCTTCTATAGTATGCAAACACGTTTTTTAATATGTATATTGGACCAAGAGCCACTCCTAACAGATCCACCCTTTGATTATATTGTTGATTAGGCCAAAGGATTGTTATCTGATTATCAGCCAAAATACAACAGTGCCAGGGCCGTGTATAGGGAGCGGAAGAAATATGTTGATGAAATTGATTGGAACATGCTTGCTGTACCACCAACTGGCTCTTGCAAGGTAAGATCTTTTATCTATTCAGCCGCTGTAGTAATTGATATAACTGTAATGTACATCGATAAGATCAAACTATTATGTTAGGGTTGCCAATTAACTTTTTTAGACATGGTAATGCTGCAGCCATTTGATAGTTAGATTAGAGTTTTCTTCTTTGATAGTCAAGAAAGAAGTCCATGGCCTTCATAATAATATCCATGGAAGTGTATTGGATCATTAATATTTTATTCTTTTTTTTATTTTGTCTTGATAAGCTAGGGTATTTTGATTTGATTATCTGGTTATGGGTTGTAGTTGTGGCTCATGGTCTAGTTGATTTATTGACCAGTATGATTCTAAAGCAGGAGTTGTTGGCTATACTACTTAAGAGATGATCAATGAGAAGTTCTTAGTTGAAGGATTCAATTAGTGTATACTGAGTGGTCATGAAGACATCATAGATTGTGTAGGGCACTTTAATAGAAATAAATGATTTTTTCCCCTGGCTGTTTGACATGGAAGTTAGCTCGTCTGACGCTATAGTCTGACATGCTTTCTGGTATGGATTCATGTACAAAATAATCCAAGCAATAGATTTACCCGTTTTGCAACTCACAAGTTTCAATTCTCAAAACATTTCTTTTTGTCAGAAATACAGCTAAATATATTCTCAATTTTATTTTCCATGGGTGTCTTGTAATTTACTGTTGCATTTTCACAGGAAGAACAGCAATGGATGGCTTGGAAGAGGTTTATTGCTTTTGAGAAGTAAGAAATGAGGTTATAATGTTTTTCTAGTTCAGTAGTGATGCATATACATTGCATTACTTTTATTGGAATATCATAAATGTGGTATTAAATCTTGATAACACGTGATTTGGAATTTAGATGCCTTCTTCAAAAGATTTTGTGTCAAATTTAGGGGTCAATCTTTGTCAGTGCTGCAAAAGTTTGATAGAAAAACAAAGAAACAATATTTTTGCTTATTCATAATTCTTTTTGGTATCTTCAACTGCCAGTCTCCAAGATATGAGAACCTTTATGTGAAAAATCAAACCTTGCATTTGGAGCTGGAATAGTATGTAATCTTGTGACTGCAAATAGTTACTGTTCCTTAATGGCTATCTAATTTGTCTAGAAAACATTTTACTCCAAACTTGTGTATTATTATTGAATCTCATTCCCTTGCCATCATGAAAAGAATCCAAAATGGCATTGACATGTTATTAGCTCTTTACCTCAAGCTATTTTTGATCAGAAACTATTTACCTCAAGCTAAGGAGATGTCTTCTGTGTTTTAAGTTTTAATTAATTAAATAAATTTGTGTTTCAGGGGAAACCCTCAAAGGATAGACAGTGCTTCCTCCAATAAGCGAATTATACTAACCTATGAGCAGGTACAGTTTTTTTTAAAGTTTCCTATGTTTTTTTTGATCATGTAGTGTAGTAAATATGCTTTAGAGTTTTCCTGCTATGCTCTGTCAGCCCATCCATTGATTATTCTTGCATATTGACTTAAATGATCATAGAATTTTCTGAGGTCTATTAATCTCAGCTATAAAATGACTATGTTGTATGGCACCGAATGTTGGGCTCCAAAAAGGATGCAAATCCATACAAAGAGAGTAGCAGAGATGAAACTGCTTAGGTGGATATGTGGTAACACTATGAGTGATAAGATGAATAATGAGGATTGGGTGGGGGAAGAGTCGGGGTTGTTCAATTGCAGAGAAGATTAGGACTATCGTTTGAGGTGGTCAGTGGTCTAGATGTGTACAACGTTGGGAGGTTAGGTATCCCATAAGGAAGGGTGCAAGAACTCAATTAGGAGAAAATAAGAGTAAGGGTAGACCTAAGTTAGCATGGGAATAAGTGCTAAGAAATAACATATGGTGACACTTGGGGGTTAAGTGAGAAAATGTCATTAGATAGGATGGGGGTTGAAGGGGAAGATACAAGCAGAAGATGTGAACGAGTTTTGATAGGGTATTCATGTAGCCGTCCCCTACTCTATTTGGGAAACGGCTTGGTCATCTAGCAGTATGGTCAAGTCAGTGCTTATTACATAATGGATGACACATTTTGTTCTTCATGTATACAATTATCATCCATTGCATTTTGTCATCAATTCTAAACTGTTTTTTGTATCCAGTGTCTGATGTATTTATATCATTACCCTGATATATGGTACGACTATGCAACATGGCATGCAAAAAGTGGCGCAATAGATTCCGCGATTAAAGTGTATCAGCGAGCGCTAAAAGTTCTTCCTGGTCAGTTGGTTTCTTGTCTTTCAGCAACCACAATCTTCTAGTATTTGACAGTAAACGTCCACTTTTTTTTTATTGGTTTTACTGATTTCTATACTATTTATTAAAGAAAGGGTTGATACCTCCACTCAAATGACATAATAATTTTGTAAAAATGTGGCTCATATTGCTATTTGATATACATCTTGGGGCATCCACCCATCAGCTTTAGCCTTTAGGTTCGATTATACTTTAACATGGTAGAGAGTATAGTTGATTTGGGTCTTTGGGCATTGGCCATATGGCCCATTTGTCGTTACCCCATATGATCTACAGATGTGTTGCATGTTGTAGTCCATGTGTAGTAGAAATATATGACTATATATAAAGGCAAAGGACACTTTCAACTAGAAGGTTGACCTTTTAGTTGTGAAGACCAACCCAATATATGTAGCTCGATTTAAAATTCTACATGGTATTAGAAGCTTGGATTATCTCTTTGGCTTTCACCCCTCTCTATCATCTTTGTTAGAGGCCCACATCGAAAGATGGGACTCATCCTGGGGCTTCCACCTATCAACTTGAGCTTTGGATTGAATCAGGCTTTAGCAATTTTTTTTTTGATAAAAGACTTTAGCAAATTTAATTCAATTAGTATATGTTATTTCAGATACACATTTGTGCTTCCTACATCATCCTCTGTTCTTTTTTCATTTTATTTATTTTTTCTTGAGCAGATTCAGAAATGATCCGGTATGCATATGCTGAGTTGGAGGAAACCCGTGGAGCAATTCAAGTACATTCATTTTGGTGTTCTTTTTCTTTCTCACTTGCTCATAATCTTCTGGTTCATGGTCTTATTATTTGATGTTCCTATTTTCAGCCTGCAAAGAAAATTTATGAGAGCCTTGTACGGGATGGTGTCAATGCAACAGCTCTAGCACATATTCAGGTAAGTAGTTTTGGAATTATCCAGTGGACATGCTTATGTTGGTATGTTCTACATTGATAGCATAATGTTGCCTGAGTCATTCCCCAGCCAAGATTTATCAAATGTGTGGGTATCATGAACAACCTTTTTGCAACTTGATAAAAATGGGTAAATATTGTTGACGTCCATTTTGAGTATCTTGGACAGTTTATGATTGTTAAATTAGTTTCTAGATGGTCATTATTATTTTATATAATTGTTTCTGTTTGGTTGAATTGAAAATTGTAATGACATGGATATTTTATAGCTTCCTGTTGATGTTTGGATTCATTTATTAGGAAAGAATTTCATTCTATTTGTGGCTCTACATTTTTATTATATTGGTTTATGTTTTTTTTTCTTACTGCAGTTTATTCGCTTTCTAAGAAGGACTGAAGGAGTTGAAGCAGCTCGGAAATACTTTCTTGATGCTCGCAAATCCCCCAACTGCACATACCATGTTTATGTTGCCTACGCAATGATGGCCTTTTGTCTTGACAAGGATCCAAAGGTTTTATTTTTTCTTTGCTTTGTGCTTTTTGGGGATAAATCAATTTTGTTTCAACAAGTACTCTTGTTAGAATACAGGATTTGTAATAATGAACCACTCTTTCTTGATAGTTTGTGGCATACGTAAATGTGAAAGATGTAGATGAATGTTATGGATATCAAGCACTAAGATTCTTTTGCTCATAATTTAAGAATGCTTAAATAATGCATGTAGTTAGATCAAATATTAGCTTGTGGACTATTTTTTTTATAACAAAACTAATATGGAAGTTTTATTTACCATTGATATTCACCCATGCAGGTTGCGCAAAATATATTCGAGGCAGGTTTAAAGCGATTCATGCATGAGCCTGTTTACATTCTTGAGTGAGTTTACCTCTTCTAATTTTAGACTTATCGATATAACAATGCTTCATATGTTGTTTGGATCATACATTTTTGGTACTGAGTTGTTTGGATCAAGCAAAAGTCTATTATGTCAAAATTGAAAATACAAATGAAAGAAATTGCCTTTAGAACTCACAGGTGACCACTATGGGATGCAGTCTGTAGACACAATTCTGAGCCCAGTAATTGATGTTACAATTTATTTTTATTCTCTCCGTTTTTGTGTTGATTGAAATTGCATATTTCCACAGCAAGTCCATGCTCGTATTGCATAGCCTTAGCTCATAGAATAAAGTCTCACCTCAAATAAAAATAGAAAAAGGAGGGGGTATAGGGAAGAGTCAAATCCAGCTATTAAGGATAACCTTTTATTGGAGCCTAGCCCGATTAAAGATTCTACATGGTATTAGAGCAAGGTTGATTTGGGCTTGTGGACACTATTGGTCACGTGTCTGCTTGTCACCTCCTCTTGTGATCTGCATTCTGTATGCACATGTGTTTCCTGTTATGGCCCATGTGTAGAAGTTCAACTCTATATGTAGGACAAATGTTGAAGTATAAAGTCCACCTTTTAGTTGTGTAATCTGACCTGATATATGTACCTCGATTTAAAATTCTACAAGTTGGTCAAACACATTTTTGTTGTTGTTGCAGATATGCAGATTTCTTGTTTCGTTTGAATGATGATAATAACATACGGGCTCTGTTTGAGAGGGCGCTGAGCTCACTGCCGCCTGAGGAATCTGTTGAGGTGTGCCTTTTTTGGTCATTAAACCCCTGCCATGGATTTTCTGAGCGGGCTCTGTTTGAGAGGCTCTTAAGAAGATTACAAATTGATCAAACCGACATTGATTTTCTATTGTTTCAGGTGTGGAAACGCTTTACTCAATTTGAGCAAACATATGGAGATCTTGCAAGCATCCTGAAGGTAGAAATGGTTATTCAATAATGCTTGTCTCTTTCTGTTTGGTTTTACACTTATGAAATTATTTACTCTCTCTCCACAATATGCCAACTACCAAATCAAAATGGTTGCAAGATTATATTGATAGTTTCTTGAGCAAAGAACTTCTGCAACTTAATTATTGTTGAATAGAAACAGAATGCAAGACTTCAAACATTAACATGTGAAGTTCGTTAGCTGTAGGTCTGGTTAACGTGTCTTTTGCCAGCAGATGCAGGCAAATTCTTGTGTTCATGAATTCTGTCAACTTATTTGATGTTGTCTTTTATTCTGTATGAGATTTGAGCCTTCTTAAACTGATATAGGTAGAGCAAAGGAGGAAAGAAGCTCTTTCTAGAACAGGTGAAGAAGGAACGCCAGAGTTAGAGGGTTCATTGCAAGATGTTGTATCACGGTATAGCTTCATGGATCTTTGGCCATGCTCTTCTACGGATCTGGATCATTTGTCTCGCCAAGAGGTGCAATTACTTATCATTTCTCGTTTTTATTATGAATATAGTCACGATCTTCTGTGTTCATGTTTTGTATATAATCTCTCATTCTCTCTATCAATCATGGTTTTTCTTTGTTTCGTTTTACATATTTAATATTTTGATATATCTAATATTTTTAGTAGTAAGTACTCTGAATCTATACCTAGATTTTTTTTGAAAGAATACTGTACTTTCTTAACCATTAACATGATGGTTGATTTTAAAAGCTATGTTTGTATGTTTTGATGTCCTGTTCAGCTCTGAAAAGTGAAAACTATGTGGAATAGTTGGCTTTCTGTATTAGCTCTCATATAACTGCATTTTCGAGCATATTTTTATTTGTACCATATATTCTAAAATGTTGCATTGTTTTCTCTGCATAGTGGCTTGTTAAAAACATCAGTAAGAAAGTGGAGAAGTCCGTGCTGCTTAATGGATCTGGCACCGTAGGTACTGTTGATATTTACATTTCTCTACTGATTTACTGTTACAGATTTGTATAATAATCACAGGATAAACTCAGGAAATTAACATAAAAAGACCCAATATCATTGCAGATAAAGGTCCTTCTGGGTTGACTGGAAATCCAATTGCATCTGCAAAAGTTATTCGTCCAGACACTTCTCGGATGGTCGTTTATGACCCCAGGCAAAAACCTGGTATGTTCTTGTGGTATTATTATTAATAGTTTAATGGTTAATACATACTATAGTCTATAGCTACATATTATTATCATTATTTTATTTGTGAAGTACAACAATGCCTATTCCTTTTTAGCTTCAACTCAAAGCCTTTCTTCTCTCACAGTAGGGGCAGGGACTCTCCCAAATACAATTGTGCCTGGAGCTCCTACTGCATCTAGTGCCATGGCAAATCCTACTCTGACAGTAGCAGGCAGCGGAACAAACAATGCATTTGATGAGATATTGAAAGCAGCACCACCTGCATTGGTTGCATTCTTGGCAAATTTGCCTGCTGTGGACGGTAATATTTCAAACTTCCACTCTTTTCATGCATATTGTATTTCATGTACTTGCAATCCACTAAATGTTGCTATAAAATCTTTGGTTCTTATCTCCAGTTGGATGATTTAATCCACTAAACTCTATCTTATTCTATATTTGTTTGGAAACAACCCACTGTTACTTGAGTATGATAGTTTTGTTGTTGTTGATTACTAGTCTTAAATGTTTGTTGATATCTTGTAGGTCCAACACCAAATGTTGACATTGTATTGTCGATATGCATGCAAAGCAACATACCGACAGGGCAGGCTGGGAAGTCGGGAGCACCTATACCCACAGCTCCTGCTCCTAATCCTGGCGGACTCTCTGGTTCAAACAAGCCTCATCCTGTTCCAAATGCTTCATCTTTTAGACCAACAAGAGAGAGACCATCCGGCAAAAGAAAGGATCTAGAAAGTAAGTTCCATCATCTCCTTGTGACTGTTCTTGACAGCACAACACATGCTTAGGAAGAACAAGTTGTGGAGTAGAATTTGCATTTGGGTGTTTTGTAATGAAGATGATATCTTTGATTGACAGGGCAAGAGGAGGAAGCTGCAACCTCAGTCCAGAGCCAGCCATTGCCAAGAGACGCTTTCAGGATACGACAGATGAAGAAGGCCCGAGCAGGAGCTGCAGCCTCACAAACAGGATCAGCATCTTATGGGAGTGCAGTTTCCTACGGGAGTGCAGTTTCGGGAGACCTCTCTGGGAGCACTAGCTGAGTCAATATGCAGGAGATGAGAAAGCTGCATTAGTTCCTGAGGTCTGAGATCATGGATCCGCGAGATACATTCCATAAATGGGAAGTGAACTCGCCGTTGATCCTTCTTGGTCGGGATTGGCACACTTGATTAAGATGTAATTTGTGACAATGTGTACTCATTATTGACGTGTATTTGTATCTGACTCATTCAAGTTGAAGGATGTCTTTATTTATTTACCATATGTTCTTATAATAAAATGACTTAATTATTGCAGCCTATGATCCATAATATTGAATGCATAACTAATTTAACAAAATAAAATCACGTCTCTCTGGGGTTTTTTCCCTCCATTTCCTCTCTTCTTTTTTTTCCCTTGAAAGCAATTTGATACTTTGTCAACAATTGGTGCATAATACCTTAAGTGACTAAAACAAATGTATAGAAGCCAAGGAACAAGTTATTTAATTTTAGCAATATATTTTAAAGCGGGACTTGCAACAAGCTTAAAATAAATAAGCAATAACGTCGGGCAAATCTGTGATTTCAGGTGATTCTGGGGACCCGAATCAATTTACAAAAATAGAAATAAGAATGTGCTTATTTTGACAAATTGCCAATTGATGGTAATCCGTACAGCTTTCCAAATTGGTCCATAAAGAACTACACTTGGAAAAAAGTGCTCCCGTTCAGATACACTTAAGTCAATTTAAGCTTCAGTTTACCCAAACGGTGTTAAATGTTGGATGAAAAATTAGAATATTTTTAAAATGACGAAAAT